>JAKJMR010016506.1:127081-138399 GCA_024449315.1 Daboia siamensis | reverse complement strand
TCAAAGTTACGACGGCACTGAAAAAAGTGACTTATGACCATTTTTCATACTTATGATCGTTGCAACATCCCCAGGGTCATGTGATTTACATTTGGATACTTGGCAACCAATTCATATTTATGATGGTCACATTGTTCCAGGGTCATGTGATTGCCTTTTGCAACCTTCTGACAAGCAAGGTTAGTGGGGAAACCAGATTCACTTAACAACCATGTTACTAATTTAATTTCTCTCTCTCCCCCTCTCTCTTTCTCTCTCTCCCTCCCTCTTTCTCTTCCTTTCTCTCTTTTTCTCCCTCTCTTTCTCTCTTTCCCTCTCTATTTCTCCCTCTCTCTCTCTCTCTCTCTCTATTTCCCTCCCTCTTTCTCCTCTCTCCCTCTTTCCCTCTCTTTCTCCCTTTCTCTCCCTCTCTCTATTTCCCTCCCTCTTTCTTTCTCCTTCTCTCTCCCTCTCTCCCTCTTTCTCCCCCTCTCCCTCTTTCTTTTTCTCTCTCCCTCCCTATTTCTTTCTCCTTCTCTCTCCCTCTCTATTTCTCTCTCTCCCTCCCTCTCTCCCATTGTCCCTTCCTTCTTTCCTTCCTTTCTTCCTTCCCTCCCTCTTTGTCCTTTCCTCCTTCCCTCCCTCCCTCCTATTACCATTTCCTTCCTTCCTTCCAAATCCATTTTTACCAAGAAACCTGATGCCCACTTAACTCTTTATGAAGCACCAGAGGAAAGTTGGGGAAGATCTATCAACGATACTCGGAGGTTGCCAGCTCATTTAATAAGCTTTATTCCAGCAACAGAAACACCTCGTATTCGCTCAGAGTCGATCCATGCGTGCCAACAATGCTGCTGTGGACTGCAGGGCAGGAAGGCACCCTTCACACAGGAGGGATGGAAGACGCACCAAAGCGCCCTTCACCCCGCTCGCCTTTTGCAGATGCAGCTGGAGTGGGGGGAAGGTGGGGGGAGATCTGGGGCTGAGGCGCACTCAGGGAAGCACATGCCAGCAACTCACAACCAGCTGCTCTTTGGGGACGGGGGCACAAAGCCAGCCAGACAAGGCTCGGAGCGGATGACTGTCCCGGACTACAGCTGTGTTTCCACCTTTTTCAGGGAGGCCCCCACAGGGGAGCGCAGCGCAGGGCACTAGCATACCCCACTGCCACAGAAGCGTCCCGCCAGAGCAGCCCCAACTCCTTCACCCCCGACAGGCCCCCATCCCGAAGCCTCCTGCTGCTGGAAATCTACGGTGGCAGCATAGCAAGGCTTGCGAAAAGCAGGGTGGGTGGCGATGGCTTCTCCCGGCAAACAGGGCAAGGCCGCGCCTGCTCAAAAGCCAGGGTTTGGCGGCCAGTGAGGCGCTCGGGCAAAAGTCTCCCGGGGCTGGCAGGCCGAACGGGGACCGGCCTCCCACTCTCCATGCTAGAGCGGCACTCACAGAGGTGGCCCTGCGGCCGGCTTTCTCTTGCAGAAAGCAAGCTGAAACCGAGGAAGATTGCAGGAGGACGTGTAATGTAGTGGGTCCGACGCAAGGAAGAGACGCCAGCCGGAGTACGTGTTCAGCTCTTTATTGTGGGGTGTGTGTGTACTGGAGAACAAGGGCTACCTGGCCTCCTTATATACCTGGCCAGGTAGGCGGCTAGCCAATGGGGTTGCCCCTAGGTTTTCCGCCGAAACTGGGTTTCCTGCCAAAACCGTCCAGGCCAATGCCCCCTAGTGGCCGCTGCTATGCAGATGCCTGTACCTGGATACATAACACCCCTCACCCCTTAGAGAAGAACCTCCTTTATAACTATAACACCCATAACTATATACAATGCATACATATTACATAACGAGCTGAGGTCACTTGCACACATAGTCTGCTAGGTACGCAGGTGTCCTGTGGGGTCTGGTGGACCGTCTGGGTGTGGCTTCTCCCTGGCCCAGCACATCTGGCTCGCGGTGCTCCTGCGCTGTGTTAAGTCCGGCCGCCAGGTTCCTGCCACTGATGATGCCCCGCTGCTGCTGCAGGGCTGGCTGCAGGAGGCCATCTTCCTCCAGTTCAGGGTCCATGTGGTTTCCAGTTGGCCTGGCCTCTTCTGGGGTGTTATTGTTAGGTTGGGCGTGTGTGGTGCTCTCAGGGACCCTTCCTCTGAGCTGGTCAATGTGTCGCCTGATGTGTCGATCCCCCTCCACTCCTACAATGTAGGATAGAGGCCCCGTTTTGTCAACCACTGTCCCCGGAATCCATGTGTGTCCTGCCCCATAGTTCCTTACCCAAACCAGGTCTCCCACGTTGAGCACCCTATGTGCAGGTGGCTTCTCAGTGTCTGCCGCCACCCGGTCAGGAAGCAGCTGGTCAAGCTTGGTGATGAGGCGCCGTCCCCATCGTAGTTCTGCTGGGCTCTTTCCAGTGGCAACGCACGGTTTGGCGTGTTGTGCGAGCAAAAATTTTGCCAGTCTGTGATGCCAGTCCCTGCTGATGATGCGCCGGACTGCATCCTTGGTCGTCCTTACCATCCGTTCAGCTTGCCCGTTAGTCGATGGGTGGAAGGGCGCAGAGGTGGCGTGTCTAATCCAGTTCGCCTTCAAGAACGCCTGGAAATCATTAGCAGTAAACTGAGGCCCTTTATCAGACACAATTACATCGGGGAGGCCGTGTGTGGCAAAGAGGGCTTGGAGCACCTGGATTGTCCTTGCTGCGGTCATGTTGGGGACAGAAGCTACCTCCAACCACTTAGAGTGGCTGTCCACTACCACTAGGAACAGTTGACCCTGGAATGGCCCTGCATAGTCAATGTGAATGCGGGACCAGGGTGTGTGTGTGGTCTCCCACCTGTGCACGGGGGCGTGTGGCATCTCTGGCCTGGATCTCTGGCACGTGTAACAGCCCTTGACCCGTTCCTCAATGTCCTTGTCCAACCCTGGCCACCAGAGGTAACTCCTGGCCAGTGTCTTCATTCTAACCACCCCCTGATGCCCCTCGTGCAGGGATTCCAACACCCTGCCCCGGAATGCTGTGGGAATGATGACCCTGCTTCCCCAAAGGAGGCAACCCCGGTGTGTTGATAGCTCATGTCGCCTGGTGAAGTATGCCTGGAATTCGGGTCCCGGGGACTTGTCCTGCCAGCCTGTGCAAACCCACGAGTGTACCCTGCTCATGATGTTGTCTGAGGCTGTCTTGGCTGCAATGTCCTTGGCATGTACTGGGCATTCTGGTTGTTTCTGCAGGGCTAGGATCTGTGTTGCTGGGGCCGGGTCTGGTTCTGGGGTGTCTATGGGTAGTCTCCTTAGGCCATCTGCGTGGCCCATCTCCTTCCCTGGCTTGTGAACCAGCTTGCAATTGTATGCTGCAAGGAAGATGAACCACCGGAGCATTCTGGGCGATAGGATTTGGGGGGTCTGCTTGTCTGTTGTGAACAGGCCAAGTGGTGGTTTGTGATCTGTGTAAATTGTGAACTCCCTGCCGTATAGATAATCATGGAACTTTTTTACCCCTGCCACTATTGCCAGGGCTTCCTTATCTATTTGGGCGTAGTTCCTCTTTGCTCCAGACAGCGTTCTGGAATAGTAGGCGATTGGAATTTGGGCCCCTGAAGGTTCCGGGTGGCTTAGGACAGCACCCACGCTGTAAGGGGACACATTGCATGCAATGCAAATGGGCTTGGACTCTATGAAATGTGTTACTGTGGATTTGTCAGACAGGAGCACTTTTAAGGCTCTGAAACTCTGGTCGTGGATGGGGGTCCAGGTCCATGCTGCCTTCTTGTCCAATAACCTGTCTAATGGTTCTGCTATTGCTGCCTTGTGTGGAAGGAAGGTGTGGTAGAAATTGAGCAGACCCAGGAATGCCTGTAGCTCTGCCTTGTTCCTAGGTGTGGGTGCCAGCTTGACTGCCCTTACCTTGGACTCTGTGGGGTGAATTCCCTTGGCATCTACCCTGAACCTCAAAAATTCTGTGGAAGGAACACCGATGCTGCACTTTTCCCTCTTCAGTTTGAGGCCAGCAGCGCGCAGCCTGGTTAGAACCTCCCTAAGCCTACCGGCCAGTTCTTCAGCTGATGCTCCTGCAATCAGGACGTCATCAAAATAGGGGCAGACTACTGGGATGCCCTTGAGGGTTTTTTCCATGATCTCCTGGAAAATGCCAGGAGCTATGCTGACCCCAAACTGCAGTCTGTTTACCCTGAAGCCTCCCCTGTGAGTTACTATCGTCTGAGTGTCAGCCGTTGCCCTGGTGACCGTGAGCTGTTGGTACGCCTGCGCAAGATCGAGCTTCACAAAGATGGCACCGCCTTGGAGGGAAGCGAGAATGTGGCTGACCGTGGGGACCGGGTAAGCGTGCGGGTTTAGGGCAGATCCTCACCTCCCCATTGGGTTTAAGTGGGGTGACTATCGGGGTCTCCCACTCTCCCCCATCTACGGGCTCTAAGATTCCCTGGGCCACCAGCTTGTCTAGTTCGCGCTCGATTTTATGCTTGAGCGCGAAGGGTACTCGCCGTGGCCTGACCCTAATGGGGGCAATGCTCGGGTTCAATTTGAATGAGATGAGGGTCCCTGTGTACTTCCCCAGCTTCCCATCGAAGACGTCTGCAAACTCCTTGCAGACGGCCTCGATGGATTCTCCCTGGATCCGGTGGATCCCCGTGACTGCGATTCCCAGGGCCTCAAACCAGTCTAGGCCGACTAAACTGGCTCTCCGGCCCTCTACCACCACTACCTCCAGGTGCTCCTCACGACTCTTAAACCCCATAGAAAGGGTGGCCTCCCCCTTTACCTTGACCGGCGTGTTTTGGAAGTCGGTCAGTGCTAAATTTGAGGGCCGTAATTGAATCCGCTGCTTGCTCCGGCTGTTAATATAATTCAGGGTCTCATCAGAAATGACGGAGACCGCAGAGCCGGAGACAAGTTCCATGTTGCAGGGAACGCCCTGCAAGCGGATTGTTAGTCTAATTTTGGGTCTGAGCAGCCAGCGGCTACCCGTGTGGTGTATGCCCAGCCGGCTCTCAACATGGCCAATTTTAATTTGGATCGGGGCCCCAGTACCTCTCAACAGCGACTCCTCCTGGCGCAGCTCGTGGATCTCCTCTCAGGGGCGGCGGCTACGACAGACTGCAGCTATGTGGCCTGTCTTCTTGCAGGCCCGACACGTGGCCGACCGGAACTTGCAGAGGCTGTGCACGTGGTTTCCGCCACAGCCTGCACACTTCTGCGAGTTGTTGGCTGGCTTGGGCTTGTCCGGGCACCTACCTCGTTGGTCGGGGGTCGACTTCCGCCAGAGGAGGTCGATGCTTTGTTCGTCCTCCTCGTCCTCGGCTGAGATGACCTGCTAGTGGATGTTGGCCGTCTGGCTGCCGGTTCTGAACTCCTGGACAGCCTGAACAGCCCCGCAGGCCGCTTCATGGGCCAGGATGGCATCCTGGGCCTCCTGGAGTGAGATCTCGTCTTTCGCGAACAGGCGCTCCTGCAGCCTCGTGTCTCGTAGGCCGCAAACCAGCCTGTCGCGTAGCCGCTCCTCCAGGCTCAAAAATTTGCAGGCAACGGCGGCTTCTCGCAGGGCAGCGATGTAGTCGGCCCCGGACTCGTCGGGACGCTGGTCCCTCTTTTCAAACTACGACCTCGAAGCCAGTGCGGACATGCGGGGCTGGAAATTCACGTTTAGCTTGGTGACAAGGTCCCGGTAAGAGACGGTTTCTATGGCCTCCAGGGCGAACAGGTTTGCGGCGACCTCGAGGAGTGCAGGTCCACCTATGCAGAGCAGGGCTGCCACCTTCGAGCCGTCCTCCGAGATCTGATTAAATCTCATGTACATCTCGGCGTGTGACAGGTATCAGGCCCTTTTCTCTGGGTGGCGGGTGTCGAACTCGCAGGATTGCCCTGTTTGTGCCATCGCCCTTCCGTCGGTTGCTGCGGCGTGTGGTTCAAGTCGCTTGTTGCGGTGGCCAGAGCCGGTCTCGGGTCTCTCGCGGTGGCCGGTTGCGGTGGCTGGCAGTCGTGTTGGGGAAAAGGAAAAGATGCCTCTTTTCCTTCAGCATGCGGTGCGTTCCCCTAGTGACTTCAGCTCTTCTGTCGGCAGAATCCCATCCTTATCGCCACTGTAATGTAGTGGGTCTGATGCAAGGAAGAGACACCAGCCAGAGTACGTGTTCAGCTCTTTATTGTGTGTGGGGGGTGCGTACTGGAGAGCAAGGGCTACCTGGCCTCCTTATATACCTGGCCAGGTAGGCGGCTAGCCAATGGGGTTGGCCCTAGGTTTCCCGCCAAAACTGGGTTTCCTGCCGAAACCGTCCAGGCCAATGCCCCCTAGTGGCCGCTGCTATACAGATGCCTGCACCTGGATACATAACAGGATGAGATCGGCATTTCTGAGGAAACACCGATTCGCGTTTCTGGCAATCTCGCTTGTTTGCTTTCAGCTTCCTTTCTGCAAGCAAACGGGATGCGCAGGAGGCAAGATCGGCGTTTCTGAGCAAACGCCTATTCGCAGTTCTGATAATCTCGATCACTCACTTTCAGCTTGCTTTCTGCAAGCAAGCGGGATGCGCAAGAGGCAAGATCGGCATTTCTGAGCAAACGCCGATTCACGGTTCTGGCAATCTTGCTCGCTTGCTTTCAGCTTGCTTTCTGCAAGCAAGTGGGATATGCAAGAGGCGAGATCAGCGTTTCTGAGCAAATGCTGATTCATGCTTCTGGAAATATCACTCGTTCGCTGTCAGCTTGCTTTCTGCAAGCAAGCCGGGGAACTCGGGAAGAGGAGAGGGGGAAAAGTCTCGAGCCCTGGGAGGCAACGCGAGGGCCATGAGGGGTATCGCAAACGTGCGGGGGGGGGGCAAGGAAAAGAAGATGGAAGCGAGTGAGGCTGCAACAGAGAAAGAGAATGGGGGAAAGAAGGAGGGGAGGGTTTGTGAAGTAGGGGCAGACCCCTGGGATGCCCTTGAGCATGCACTCCATTACTCCCTGGAAAATCCCTGGGGCTACACTCACCCCAAACTGTAGGCGCTTGACCTTGAAGGCCCCCCAATGGGTGACAAAGGTTTGGGCAGCTGCCATGGCCTCGTCCACCAGCAGCTGTTGGTCGGCCTGCGCCAAATCTAATTTGGTGAACATGTGGCCTCCTTGCAATGACGCCAAAATATGGCTGACAACTGGCACTGGGTACGCCTGCTGTTAAATTGCCTGGTTAATGGTACACTTATAGTCAGCACATATGCGTACTTCTCTGTTGGCCTTAAGTGGCATTACTATGGGGGTCTCCCACACCGCACTGTCTAGGGGCTGCAATACCCCCTGACTGACCAGCTTATCCAGCTCTGCATCGATTTTGGGTTTTAAAGCGAAAGGCACTCGATGAGGCTTGACCCGTATTGGCGTTACCATGGGATCAAGCTTGAAGGCTATCGGAGGGCCCTTGTACTCTCCTAGGCTTGAACTGAAAACATTCATGAACTCTTGGCATACTGAAGACAAGTCTGCCACCTGTGTTCGGTGAATGCCAGTTACTTGGATGCCCAGTGCATCAAACCAATTGAGCCCTATGAGGCTCGTGCATTGGCCTTCCACCACTACAACATCTAGTGGGCCTGCAAACCCCTTGAAATTCACCAGAAGTGTGGCTTCGCCCTTGACTGCCACTTGGGAGTTTTGGAAGTCTGTGAGCAGAAGGTTGGATGGCCGAAGTTTGACCCATCTGTTACTGCGGTTGCATATGTGCTGGAAGGTTCCTATAGAGATGATGGACATGGCTGATCCTGTGCCCAGTTCCAGTTTGCATGGAACTCCCTGAAGCTTGACCTGAAGTCGAAGCTTCTGTTTAAGTGGGCGGTGGGCACCAGTGCGGAACTCGCTCCTCCGGCTGGAGCAGAACCCTACTCAGTGTTGACCCGGGGCCCCGGTACCTCTCCTGACTGAGTCTTCCTGAGGACAGTCCCTCTGGCAACCTCGGCAGATGGCGGCAATGTGTCCTGGTTTGCCACATGCCCAGGACGTTGCTTTTCAAAATCGGCATTCTGCACGTTGATGGTGGCCTCCGCAGCCCATGCATCTAAGGAATGGAACTGCCTTCTCAGCTGGCCATGGTCCCTTCTCCAGTTGCTTCCATAGCTGGTCAACTTCATAGTCTGAATCGGTGTCTTCCGTACACTCAGAGTCCTCGTGGTGGACGGTTTCATCACTGGGCATGCTTTTGGAGGGCCGTAGCACTTTAACGGCCCCTCTGGCAGCTTTGTTGGCTATGACCTCCTTCAAGGCCTCCTGTAGTGAGAGAGTCTCCTTTGCAAACAGTTTTTCTTGGAGCTCTCATTTCCTTAGTCCACAGACTAAACTGTCTCTCAGTCTTTCCTCCAAGTCCGCAAAATTGCAGAGCTGAGACGCTTGCCAAAGCGTGGCTCTAAATTCCATTGCAGACTCACCGGGCTGTTGCTCCCACTACTCAAATGCGTGCCTCCACGCTATGACGGATAATTTGGGCTCGAAGTGGTCTCAGAGCTTTTTATTCAGATCCGTGTAGGTGACTGACTCGAGCGGCGCAGGGGCGACCAGGTTCTTGGCAATGTCGAAGGTGGCGGGACTGCACATGCAAAGGAGTGTCATGGACTTCAATCCATCTTCGCCGACCTGGTTAGTGCAGAGGTAATTTTCGACGCGAGAGATGTAGGAACTCCATCTCTCGGGGTGTGCCACATCGAATTCTTCCAGTTTTCCTACTTTCGCCATGGTGAGTTGCTTCTTGCTCACAATGCCTTGTGCTGTTGGCTTCTGTGCAGGCCCTAGGATGGATTTTTAGGGTGGGGTGGTCTCCAGCATGGGTTGCTGGCAGACTGAGGGGGGGAACATAGTTCCTGCCAGGCTCTGGTGCTGGCCTCACCCCCTAGTGACTTCAGGCTCTAACGTTTAAGCAGAACATCCCACCTTCGTCACCACTGTTAAGTTCTTGGTTTTGTTAGGCATTGACAAGGCAGAGTGTTGAAACAGCAAGCATGTTTATTAACTCACAACAGAAGCAGCCCTAGAGGCTGCTGAACAGCTATATATACAGTTCGCCTCTAGGCGGCAACCAATAGGTTTAAAGTAACAGTTTCCCGCCCCAAACATAATTATCAGCTTGGAGACAGACAGTCTGGGTTGCAGTAACAGAAACTGTTAAGCAATCCTACACTTAAATACAGCAAATTTTTTTTGTCTGGTGTAAATGCAAGAAAGGGTGAAGAAGGCTAGTTTCTTAGTAATTAGAAGGACAATAGAAGGTGTTAAAAGAATGGAAATAATCAGGTGGAAGAGATGGAGAGAGAAAGAAAGGAGCTGTGTGAAGTTTTATGCCTTGCCAGGATGAAAGGGGAGAACTTTGATCTGCTATTTTGTGTGAGAGTGTTAAGTAGAAAGCTATGTATTTCTTGAAGTTCCTATAGTTTGGAAGGTGACAAGAGAGGGGAAAACCCCTCTCCAAGACGGAAAAAAATTGCCCCCCCAAACAGCTTTTGAAATCAGGCAATTTAGGAAAGAATTGCCCAAACTAATAGAAAATCCTATTGAAGTAGGAAAACAGGGTAGAAATGTTTTTAGGAGCAATGGAATGTGAGATGGCCTCACGAGACCGATGGTTCGTTAAGGTGCTTCCAAGAAAAAAGGCAGCACACAGGGATGCAATCAGATAAAGCTTTATTTAACGATAAAGTAAATAGAAAGAGTTCCCTGGCATGGAGGCATCCATGCCTGGATTGAGCTCATGGATCATCCCAAAGGGAGCTTGAAGAAGAAAACAACAAGAGAGCAACAAGAGAGAGCAAGCAAGCAAGCAGAGTGAGAGCAGCCCCTGAGCAGAGGTTTTTATGGGGGTCCTCAGCCCCTCCCTTACCAATTAACTCTCTCCAATGGGGCTGCAGGGGCCGGAGACCCCTGACCCACCAGTGGGAGCAAAGATGCCTCTTTGCTCCCATCTGATGACCTTTTTGGGGAACTGCCATGGCTGGCACAAAAACATCTAACATGGAATATTCATGGGGAGTAATGCAACCCATTTTTAACATGTTTACACCAGAGGAGAATGGGATGATTAGATAAGATAAGGTAATCTTTATTGTCATTTTTTTACTGTGGGCACAATGGCACATATCAAAAATGAAATTTAGTTGTCTGCTCTCAAAGTGAAATTGATTAGGTGAGCAGCTAGGGAAAAGTGTAAGAAAAAGTTTTCACAAAAGAATGGACAGGCTGATATCCCTGTTCCAGATCCAAAGTGGGAAGGTAACATTAGGGCTTTTTTTGTCATAGAACGCTCAGAATGGAGTTCTAGCACCTTTTGGGGATGGAACCTTGTAGGGTAGGCAAGGCGGGCTGTATGACATGTGTGAGTTCTGGCACCTTTTTTTTACAAAAAAAGGACTGGGTAACAGAGTGCAGAGAGGAATGCTATGGCTGAGTATAGGGGGATAAAAGGTGTTTAAATATGCAGTGCCTCAGAGTCTTAATATTCAGAAGGCACTGTGATTAGAACAAGGAAAGGAGGAAGCATGACTGAATGGCTAGAGAGGTTAAAAAGCCAACTTCAAAGTATGAACATTTGGATCCTGGTAATCCAGGACATCAAATGATTTTGAAATATCAATTTGTAGGAAAAGCATGGGAAGATATTAGGGTAAAAATGCAGAAATTAGACACATGGAAAACTAAAAAAATAGAAGATTTATTACCGGTAAGAGAGGCTCAGAAAGTATATGCAAAGAGAGAAGAGAAGAGAGATAAATGTAAGATAAGATAAAAATGATGGCTCAATTGGTACAAACAGGCCAGCAAAGAGGATGGGGAGGAGTAATCAGGAAATCAATAAGGGGTAGGCTGTGGCAGGATGACGCATCCTTTGGGGGCTCCCGAAGGATTGTCACTATTCAGCTGTTGGGGGGGGGGGTTTGCCTGGGTCCCAGACAGACCAGAGCCATCCTGTAGGGATGGTGAAGAAGGGAAGCACAGTTTGGCAGCACAGGAGGGATCGCAACCTCCTGGAGAGCCGACAGAAGCTTCCCGGACCAGCAGCTGTCAGACGGCCATTGCGAGCCGTCACAAACCAGGCGGCCACTTGGAAGAATTAGAAAGTAAAATTGGAGGATTGCCTGGGTGAGACGACTAAGAGATTGTAGAAGGGGAACACTTTCTTTTTTAAACCCTGGAAATTGCAGTGGGGTGGTGGGAAATAATAGAATTTGAAGCCGTGGAGAAAGGTGAGGGGAGTGGGCTTTTAAGCTGCTCCTCTTCTGGAACTGTAACAGCGGAAAACAGCGGAAGGCAAAAGAAGGCAATAAATCAAGGTAAAAATAGTGTGGAATTTGAAAAGCCTGCTGAAAATAATTGGATTGATGGAAC
>JAKJMR010016506.1:87981-116748 GCA_024449315.1 Daboia siamensis | reverse complement strand
CCTTCGGGGGGGCTCCGGACGAGGCCCCCTCCTCCAGCACCGCCTTCAGCCAGGGTCTTCAGGGCCAGCGATGGGCTCCTCTGAGCAATCCAGGCAATCCATTTGCCACCCAGCCCCCATCCTGCGATCTGCGCCCCCCGGGGAGTGTCCCAGCGCCGGGGGGGCTCCAGGAGGAATCTTCGGGGCTGCTGCGGCCTTGCACACCTGGGCCAGACCCTCCCCCTGCCTCCTGGGCTCAATTGAATCCTGAGCATGCCCAGTCGGGGCCGAGAAAAATACCACCATCTGCCAGCAGAGGGGTCCCTCTTCCATTCACTTCAATGGAAAGTTCAAAGATCTATGACAATGCATTTAGAGCTATGAAAGATTCTACTCCATCGGCCTCTGCACTCTTCAATAAATTTGAAAAACTGCAACTTGGGGGAGAGAATTTCAGAAGATGGAATAAGGAAGTGCAGATGTATCTATTAGACCAAGGGACTCTAGAGATGGTTCTACGCCCCCCACCTCTTCCCTGGGGACCCCAAGAAGAGTGGTATCATAGGAAAGCATACACCACTCTGCTGAGTTCACTGGATACTAACTTGTACTCCAGCATTCCAGATGGGCTCACAGCTAGTGAAGTTTGGCGGTTATTATACAATTTATTCAACAGCGACACCATCGGTTCGATCACCAGACTCACAACTGAGTTTTATACAACCAAACTCAAGTTTGGGGCTAGTATGCCTGAACACCTAGGAAAATTGAAGACGCTTAGGGGAGAACTGATGTCCAGAGACTACCCTGTAAATGATGTGAACATGGTCGCTGTCATTCTGGCTTCCCTGGACATAAGTTGGAGCAATTTCATTGTTTCACTGGAGGGGACAACGAAGGAAGCCATGACTCTGTCCTACCTCACAGGGAGGCTGATTGAGGAAGACAGGAGGCGGAGAGATGCAGGAGAATACGACAAAGCCACCATACAGCGAGCCAGCAGGAGGCACCACAGCTCAGAGCAGGTTAATGCTCTACTTAAGTGTTTCATCTGTGGCTCTGAGGGGCATCTGAAGAAAGACTGCCCCCATCACCAGCAAGGCCCCAAGCGTGGTCCCAATCAAGGAAGGGGCAAGGGGCAAGGAAGGGGGCGTGGCGGGGGCAAAGGCAGTGCCAAGGGCAATTTTGTGCGTACTTGTGCTCTCACCCCCACCACAAAGGCTGATAGCCCCACTGACTTATGGTTACTGGACTCTGGAGCTTCATCTCACATAACCAATATGAAACAAGGGTTTAAAAGGTTAAAGAAAATTAACTCATCTGTCAAGGTGGCCAATGGCGATAAGGCTTTGGTTGTTGGGGAGGGCACTGTTTCTGTACCCGGGCTGGGAAAAGTTGATGGGGTTTTACATGCTCCCTCCATTGCCAACAACCTGTTAAGCATCATCAAATTATGTGACGATGACAAGGTGCAAGTCTTATTTCGCAAAGGGGGAGGTCATGTCACCCGGAACCAGAGGGTCATTGGAAATATTGCCATCATAAATGGTCTGCCATACTTCTCCCCTGAGAACCCAGCCACAGAGGACAGTCCACCGGGTGCCACCTCAGAAGGGGCCTGCGCACAGAAAGAGAGGAAGCCCCCACAGCCAGCCCCAAGGCTGTCTAAGGAGCGCAAGGCCGAAGCCGTTGCGGCCAAGCCACCTCAGCCAGCCCCACGGCTTTCCAAGGGCAGTGCAGACAAGAAACCCGAACCTCAGCAGGCACCTAAAGCACCGCCCGAGGCAACCAGAGCCAAGAGGGTATCAGTGGGGAAGCCGCTCCACGATAAGTGTGCCCATCTCCTACACCGAAGATTAGGTCATGCGAGCTTCCCCGTGGTTAAAAGGATGGGAGAGTTTGCTGAGGGAGTCCAGCTCAAGGATTGTGAGGTGTTCCTGGACTGTGCCATCTGTAAGAGCACAAAGAGGAAGGTGGCCCCCATCCCTAAGGTGTCACTACGTAAGGCCCAATACCCATACCAACTAGTACATATTGATCTGGTTGGGCCATTCACACCATCCCTAGGGAAGAGACAGTATTTTCTCACTGCCGTTGATGATTTTTCACGGTACGGCCACGTGTATACCCTCACAGAAAAATCCGAAGCTTTTGATGCCATAAAATCACTGTACAACCTCGTAGAGACCCAATATAAGACCAAGATCGCTCAACTCCAGAGCGACCGCGGGGCTGAGTTCATGTCCCGGAAATTTCAGGACTGGGTAAAGCGTAAGGGCATCCGACATTTTCTTACAGCGCCCTTCACCCCTGCCCAGAACGGCGTGGCAGAGAAAAGAAATGGAATCCTGCAAACTATGATGCGTAGTCTGATTGCAGACGCTGGGGTCGCAGAATCATACTGGGCAGAGGCAGTACACTATGCCAATTACACCTTAAACCGCACCTGGAGCAGTGTTGTGGACCAGACCCCATATTTTCTGGTCCATGGTAGGAAACCAAGTCTGGGACACTTGCGGGTGTTTGGCTCCTACGCTTGGGTGCACATTCCCAAGCAGCTGCGGAAGAAGGGGAGGTCTGTCTCCCAGAGACTAAGGTTCTTGGGTTATGCTCATGGCTCCAAGGCCTACCGTTTCCTGGGAGAAAGGGGCAGGACTGTGATTTCCCAATCTGCCTCCTTCGAAGAGGACTCCAATTGGACTCAGATCCACTCAAATGATCTGAGCCCATATGTCAGCAAGGACACACCAACCACGACATCACCTGAGACGACCACATACCCTGCCACCGACGAGAGCGAGAAACAAGACGAAGATGCCACCCTACCTGGTTCAGGTGGGGAGGATGAGCCATCCAGTCCCGAGGCGACGCCTCAGAGACCCGCGATACCCAGCACCTGGGACCGAGGGTCTTCACATCCTGGTCGTGAAATGCCAGCTAACAAGGAACCCGCGGAACAAAAAGGCGGTGAGTGGCAGGAGGTCAGGAGATCAAAGCGGTCCAACAAAGGAATCCCGCCAAAGAGAATCGACATTGGGCACATCGCGTCAGTCAACAGCGTTGTGGTCACCCCAAAATCTTTCTCTGACATACAGGAGCTGCCCATCGAAGAACAGGAGAAATGGCAGCTCGCGATGGAGCAGGAGATGGCGAGCCTGAGAAAGCTCAAGGTCTTCACCCCCCAGCAACCACCAAAGGAGAGGAAAGTCATTGGCACAAGGTGGGTTTTCAAGGCTAAACCACTTGCCAATGGCCTCTACCTGTATAAGGCCCGTTTGGTAGCTCAGGGGTTCGCCCAGCGCTACATGGAGGACTACGTTGAGACCTACTCTCCAACCGTCCGGGCAGAGAGCGTCAAGGCCACCCTCGTAACTGCAGCCGCTCTGGGGGAGGAAGTTTTCCAATTCGACATCCAGACGGCTTACCTCCACGCCAACTTGGACCGGGAGATCTACGTGAGGGCCCCTCCTGGCTACCAGCAGGAAGGGGAAAACACATGGCTACTTCAAAAAGGGTTATATGGCCTCAAGCAGTCGGGAAAACTATGGTACGACTGCCTTAGAAAAAGTTTAGAACGAGTTGGTTTCAGTGCATCCCATGCAGATGAATGTGTTTTCACACGCAACTCCAAGGGTACCACAGAACGGGTGTTAGTTTATGTGGACGACCTCCTATATGTAGGGCCTGACAAGGAAGGGTGTGATGAATTTGCCAAGGCCCTGGAAGAAAAGTTTACCCTGAAGTCTTTGGGACGGGTTGACAAGTACTTGGGTGTGCACATCTTGGCCACTAAGGGGGGGTTCGCCCTATCTCAAAAAGAAAAGATTGAGGAGTTACTGGCCAAATGTAAAATGGCAGAATCTAACCCAACGCGTAGCCCGATACAAAGTGACTATTACAATCACAATCACAAGGACAGTCCTGAGTTCACAGATAATAAGCTTTACAGATCTGTGATTGGCTCCTTGCTATACATCAGCAATTGGAGCAGGCCTGACATAGCTTTAGCCGTGAATCTACTGTCCAGGCATGTGGAACAGCCAAAGGATTTCCACTGGACTGCTGTTAAGAGGGTACTTAGGTACCTCAGGGGCACGACCGATGCTCTCCTTGTGCTAGAACCAGAGAAGGGGGAGACGGCCCAGCTCTCTGCTTACTCGGACGCAGACTGGGCTGGTGACACTAAGTGTAGACGGAGCACCTCTGGTTTCCTCATATTACTAAATGGCTGTCCTATCCATTGGCATGTTAGGCAGCAAAAATTTGTTTCTTGCTCCACGGCCGAGGCGGAATATGCCAGCCTCTCAGACACGGCCAATGATTTGATTTGGTTCGATGCTCTGATAACGAGCATCTGGGCACCTCCTCCTCTGCCCATCCAAATTCAAGAGGATAATATGGCTGCAATTGCAATCTCGGGGGCATATGCAGTGGGCTCTAGGTCCCGCCACATAGACATACGCTACAAAAATGTCAGGCAACTTGCCAAAATGGGGTTTGTACATGTTGAGCATTGTAATACAGATGACCAGATAGCTGATCTGTTCACCAAACCTGTTCCCATTGACCGGCACAACCTTCTGTGTAAGCGTTTGTGTTTGGTCTTCTGAAAGTGTTTATGCATGTCTATGACACCTGCTCACCCCCTCACACACATTCACTGGTCCCTGTCATTGGCTGGCAAGAAGGGGAATTGTTAGATGTTTTTGTGCCAGCCATGGCAGTTCCCAAAAAGGTCATCAGATGGAAGCAAAGAAGCATCTTTGCCCCCACTGATGGGTCAGGGGTCCCCGACCCCTGACGCCCCATTGGTGAGAGAGTTTTATGATAAGGGAGGGACTGAGGACCCCCATAAATACTTCTGCTCAGGGGCTGCTCCTTTCTCTAGCCCCAGTCTCTCTAGTCTCTAGTTTCTCTTTGTTCTTTCTTCTACTTGCTAGCTCATCCACGAGCTCAATCCAGGCATGGAGGCCTCCATGCCAGGGAATTCTTTCTATTTACTCTACGTTGAATAAAGCTTTAAATGATTGCATCCCTGCGTGCTGCTTTTTACTTGGAAGCTCCTTAACGAACCATCGACTTCGTGAGACCATCTCACAGAAGGTGTGATAGTAGATGGGAAGAAGGAAATGTGAATGGAAGCTGGGAGAATTTCCCTCCCTTGGTTAGTGCTAACCTGTGGATTTTATGCCTTACAGCAGGCTCTGAGGTTGCTAATAAGGGAGAAGGAGAATCCAAGTATGCTTATGGATTCTTGAATACTTTGAAGAAGAGAAATGAAGGGACACAGTTGGCTCATGTAAAGTTGATAGAAGATGTACTTGTGGAAGCAGAAAAGAAAGATGATAGGCCAGAGTGGCAGAAGGGCAGTGAATTAATGGATAATAGAAGGGAGAAACTGGAAAGTTGTTTTTAAGTTGGTTTGCACAGATTTGTGAATTGCATGCATTAAAATTGTTGGAAGCAGGGAGACTGCCACTAACGGGGTCAGCTCAGACGTGTGAATTATATGCCTTAAAACAGGGCTTTTCAACCAGTGGTACGCGTACGCCCTCCCCAGGCACTCATTGTGCAGCAACCAGATTGAACTCTTCTCCTGCGGGATCTGTGTCATCCTTCCCCCCCCCCTCTTCTTACTTCAGAAACAAGCGCAAGTGTTGGAATAACCATGATCTCTGTTCCTATACATGAAGCTGGCTAGTACTTTTCTACCGTGGAAAGTCTTCAGTGAATCATGAATAAGGAAGTAAACAAAAACCTAGGAGAGATGTTATTGGCTACAGCCATATTTATTTATTTATTTATTTATTTAGATTTATATACCGCCCTTTCCCGAAGGACTCAGGGCGGTTTACAGGATATTTAAAAGAAAATCAATACAAAAGTTAAAACAAATTAAAAAAGATTAAATGAGACATAATTACAGAATCTTTCACACCATTGGCTATTCCGTATAAGGCAAATTCTGACGTCTCCTGCAGGTGATTGGTCATTACTGTATTTGAATCTACTATTAACACCAATGTCTCCTTTCAGGATAGGTTTAGAGGAGCACGTGTGTAACCATTTAATCATGATTGGTTGATTTGAACAATAATAAAACATGATTGGTTGTTTGTACTATAAATAAAGAGGTCTACCGCTCCTCGTGGTTCGGTGTTCGTCCCAGGAGCAGCGGAGCCCTCACCCCGAGAGATCTCTGTGTCCTTCTTTCATGGGCGCCAACCCTGGGCGGGAGCAGCCACTGCCCAGCCTCACCAGCGGCTAATTATTCTCAACCTGGCTGCTTACAAGCAGCAGGTTCCCAGCAACCCGGCTGCTCAGACAGCAGCAGGTTCCCGGCACGCAAGCCTGAAAGGGACAGAGGTATGCACTCCCTCAGCAGGTAGGAGTTTAAGACCGCTCGCGTCGCGTCCCTGAGCGCCAACCTCACAAACCCTCCCCTCCTCCTTTCCCCCCTTCTCTCTCTGTTGCAGCCTCACTCTCTTCCATCTTCTTTTCCTCTCCCCCCCCCCCCCGTGAATTTGTGATACCCCTCATGGCCCTCACGTTGCCTCCCGGGGCTCGAGTTGCCCGGCTTTACGGAGGGGAAAGCAAAGTGGCCAGATGGCGTTTCCTCTCCGAGGAGTCATCCCACAGCAACAGGTGGGAATCGAGGCCATTTGTTTGATGATGTGCACCAGGTGAAGGCATCAGAATGCAGGTGTGGAGGGAAAAATGTGCCCGCTTGACTCCCTCCCCCCCACTGTTGGAGACTCCATACAGCCAGCCCCAACCTCCGCTGACGGGCTCCAGTCCACAGAGAGCTCTTGGGGGGTCGGCGCAATGCCGTGCATCCAGGAGGCCGCATCCGGGGCCACTGATCAGCTGGCGACTACATATCGCAGGCCCTGACCTAGGCCGACAGTCTCCAGTCAGCGGAGGTTGGGGACTGCCGTATGGAGTCGCCAGCTGATCAGCGGCCCCGGATGCAGCCTCCCAGGCGCATGGTGTTGCGCCAACCCGCTGGGAGCTCTGGCGACTCCGTATGGCCGGTTCCGAACTCCACAAGCGGAAAGTGAGCAAGATTGCCAGGACCGCGAATCAGCATTTGCTCAGAAATGCCGATCTCGCCTCCTGCGCATCCTGCTTGCTTGCAGAAAGCAAGCTGACAGTGAACAAGCGAGATTGCCAGAACCGCGAATCGGCGTTTGCTCAGAAACGCCGATCTCGTGCTCCTGCAATCTTCCTCGGTTTCAGCTTGCTTTCTGCAAGAGAAAGCCGGCCGCAGGGCCGCCTCCGTGAGTGCCGCTCTAGCACGGAGAGTGGGAGACCGGTCCCTGTTCGGCCCACCAGCCCCCGGAGAGCTCTGCCCGAGCGCCTCACCGGCTGCCAAACCCTAACTTTTGAGCAGGAGCGGCCTTGCCCTGTTTGCCGGAAGCAGCCACTGCCACTCACCCTGCTTTTTGCAAGCCCTGCTATGCTGCCGCCGTAGGTTTCCAGCAGCGGGAGGCTTCAGGATGGGGGCCTGTCAGGGGTGATGGAGTGCTTCTGTGGCAGTGGGGCATGCTGGTGCCCTGGGCTGTGCTCCCCTGCGGGGGCTACCCTGAAAAAGGTGGAAACGCAGCTGTAGTCCGGGACAGTCAACTGCTCCGAGCCTTGTCTGGCCGGCTTTGTGCCCCCGTCCCCCAAGAACAGCTGGTTGTGAGTTACTGGCATGCGCTTCCCCGAGTGTGCCTCAGCCCCGTACCTCCCGCCACCTTCCCCCCACTCTGGCTACATCTGCAGAAGGCGAGCAGGGCGAAGGGCACTTTGGTGCATCTTCCATCCCTCCCATGTGAAGGGCGCCTTCCTGCCCTGCGGTCCACAGCAGCATTGTTGGCATGCATGGATCCACTCTGAGTGAATACGAGGTGTTTCTGTTGCTGGAATAAAGCTTATTAAATGAGCTGGCAACCTCCGAGTATCATTGATAGATCTTCCCCAACTTTCCTCTGGTGCTTCATAAAGAGTTAAGTGGGCATCAGGTTTCTTGGTAAAAATGGATTTGGAAGGAAGGAAGGAAATGATAATAGGGAGGGAGGGAAGGAGGAAAGGACAAAGAGGGAGGGAAGGAAGAAAAGAAGGAAAGAAGGAAGGGACAATGGGAGAGAGAGAGGGAGAGAGAGAAATAGAGAGGGAGAGAGAGAGAGAGGGAGGGAGAGAGAAAGAAATAGGGAGAGGGGGAGAAAGAGGGAGAGAGAAGGAGAAAGAAAGAGGGAAATAGAGGGAGAGAAGGGGAGAAAGGGAAAGAGGGAGAGAGAAAGAGGGAGGGAAATAGGGAGAGAGAGAGGGATAAATAGAGAGGGAAAGAGAAAGAGGGAGAAAAAGAGGAAGAGAAAGAGGGAGGGAAAGAGAGAAAGAAGGAGGGACAGAGAGAAAGAGAGGGGGAGAGAGAGAAATTAAATTAGTAACATGGTTGTTAAGTGAATCTGGTTTCCCCACTAACCTTGCTTGTCAGAAGGTTGCAAAAGGCAATCACATGACCCTGGAACAATGTGACCATCATAAATATGAATTGGTTGCCAAGTATCCAAATGTAAATCACATGACCCTGGGGATGCTGCAACGGTCATAAGTATGAAAAATGGTCATAAGTCAATTTTTTCAGTGCCGTCGTAACTTTGAACAGTCACTAAGCAAATTGTTGCAAGTCGAGGACTACCTGTACTTTATCATTTTTTTTCTTATTTTTTTTGGTCACGCTTTTGACACCTTGCTGGGCGACTGGTAGTACTTGGACATTGCCTTATCCTAAAAGTGGTACAATGGGTGAAAAGGTTGAAAAGCCCTGCCTTAAAGCAAGCCTTAGAATGTTGAAGGAACAAGAATGTACTATAGAAATATGGAGAGAGAGAGAGAAACATGGGAAGTAGAAGAAAGTGAGAGGTGGATGTTGCATGATGGGAGACGGATGTTGAAAAGTCAGAAAGGAAAGGAAAAAAAAGCAATAGCTGGAACACAGAAGCAGCCACTAACGGGGTAGCAAGGGACAAATGCTGATGGTACTAAGCAATGAACACTCAACACCTCATAGGATGTGTAAGAAATGAAAGACTGGTTTGCTTTATCAGAAACTTCTGGGGTTTTTGCCATGAAGAATGTGAATTTCAAATTGTGTTGAAAAAGTGGAAATATCTGTATGGTATTTGTAATTCCTTTCTTCGTTCACAGTTTCTCTCATTCCTACAATAGAAACTGTGATGCAATCTTTAAAAAATATTTACAGATAAAAAAATGGTTGTATTTATATTTTAGTTAAACAAATCTGTGATAAATACAAGTAAATTAAATGCTTTACAAAATTTGGCGGTGAGGCCATTTGTTCTGTTCCCCCTCCCTCAAGGTACAGCTGGCAGAAACAGTCAGCCAAAATAAGCTAGTTATCTCAAACGTTCGCTGACATGATATAACTGCCAACAAGAAATTCCAAGAAAGTCCAGACAAACAAACCGAAAAGCAGAGATGAAGAAGCGTAGGCACGAAATCCAGACCAGGGTTCACACAGGTAGAGAAATCCGACAGACGTGACCAGAAGCTGTGATGAATTAAATTGTTCGTCACAAAGTTCTGAGAGCAGCCACACCCCCTTTTGTATCTTATGGGGTGTGGCTCAATGACTCAGCTACTCCCTGGCCCTCCTACTAAACCTACGTTGCTGCAAACGCTCGGCCCTGCGTCTTTCTCGAGGGTCTAGCCATGAGTCATCTTCACTAGACTGTATTTGCTGCAGCTGCTCGAGCTCCCTCCCAGCCTGGCTACTCCCTGGCTGCTCCTCTCGGCCTTCAGATGGAGACGGAGGCCTTGCCAGAGAGCAGGGCCCTGGCGAGGGAGGCCTTGCCAGTTCCTCCCCATCATCCTCAGAGTCCTCTTCCTCAGTTAGGACAGGCGCGGGTGTCGGGGCCACAACACCATTTCTATATAGGTCTCAAATGGAAAGCTGTCTTTGTCCTTTTCAAATGATGTATGAGAGGCTTTTGTTACATGAAGGTTCCAGAATGTCAATGAGGAAGAGAACAAAAGTTAGTCAATATTTAATCTGGTGCAGGTTTTGTCTCCTATCTCAGTACAGGCCCAGGCTGCCCTACCACCTGTCTCTGTCCATTGTTCCTGGAGAGTGGGTTCAAGTGAAAAGAACTGTCACCTAGAAATAATTGTAATTGTTGCCATTACAGAAACATGGTGGGACGAAACCTACCAATGGAACACACAGTTAGAGGGATTTAAACTATTTAAAAGAAACAGACTAAACAAAAGAGGAGGTGGAGTTGCTCTATATATAAGGAATAACTTTATCTCTACAGAAATAGAGCACAACAATAACGAAAACTGTAAACTTGAATGCATTTGGGTCAATATAAAAGGGGGGAAAAATGACATTGCCATAGGTGTATACTATAGGCCGCCCAACCAAGCAGAGGAAATAGATGAACTTTTTGCTAGTCAGCTAACTAAGGTATATAAGAAGCACATCACAATAGTAATGGGGGACTTTAATTACCCTGATATCAACTGGGAGACAAACTCTGCACCAAGTGGAAGATCAAACAGATTCCTGTCAGACCTAGTAGACAACTTTCTCTCCCAAAAAGTAGAGAAGGGAACTAGGGGATTAGCCATATTGGATTTAATTCTCACAAACAGAGATGAAATGATAGAAGGTGTCAAAGCCACAGGAACCTTGGGGAGAAGTGATCATGCAATAATGGAATTCAACATTCTGGAGGCACAAGCAATAGAACACAGCCAAACTAGAGTCTTGGACTTTAAAAGAGCTAATTTCAATAAACTTAGAGAGACCATGGGAAGAATTCCATGGATGATAATCCTAAAGGGGAAAACAACTCAAGAAGCTTGGGAAATTTTGAAAAGTGAGATAATAAAGGCCCAGTCTAGTACAATACCAATAAAGAAGAAAAATAACAGCTCTCAAAAGAAACCAGCATGGCTGCATAAAGAACTCTCTGATAAATTGAAAGATAAAAAGGACAAGTATAAGAATTGGAAAAAGGGGCACATAACTAAGTCAGAATATCAGCAAATAGCCCGTGCCTGCAAAGATGAAGTGAGGAAAGCTAAGGCTCAAAATGAACTAAGGCTTGCGACCAAAGTCAAAAATAACAAAAAATGCTTCTTTCAACATATAAAAAACAAGAAAAAAGTTAAGGAAATGATTGATCCATTAGTGGGGGAAAGTGGCAAGAAGGTGACAAGCAATAGGGAGAAAGCAGAACTATTTAACTCGTTTTTTGCATCTGTCTTTACACAAAGGGAAAAAACAGTCCAACCTACCAAAACCAGTGCCATAAAAAACAGAATAGAAACGCAAGTTAAGATAGGCAAAAAAATGGTAAGTGAACACCTGTCCAGCCTAGACGAATTCAAATCACCAGGGCCAGATGGATTACATCCCAAAGTTCTCAAGAAACTGGCAGACGTGATCTCAGAACCACTGAACTATATTTTTCAAAGATCCTGGAGCACTGGGGAACTACCAGAGGATTGGAAGAGAGCTGATGTAGTTCCCATATTCAAAAAAGGGAAAAAAATAGATCCAGGAAACTATAGACCTATCAGCCTGACCTCAATACCTGGGAAGATTCTGGAAAAGATAATCAAACAACAAATCAGCGAACACCTTGATGCAAACAAAGTCATCACTAAAAGTCAACATGGGTTTGTCAAAAACAGATCATGCCAGACAAATCTTATTACATTCTTTGACCAAGTGACAAAACTAGTGGACCAGAGGAATGCTGTAGATATAATTTACTTGGACTTCAGTAAGGCATTTGATAAGGTAGATCACAACCTACTACTTGATAAGATAGAAAAATGTGGGTTAGACAGCATCACCACCAGATGGATTCATAGCTGGCTGACAGGCCATACTCAGCGTGTGGTCCTCAATGGAACCGCATCTACATGGAAGGAAGTGTGTAGTGGGGTGCCCCAGGGCTCTGTTCTGGGCCCAGTGCTCTTCAATATCTTCATTAATGACTTGGATGAGGGGATAGATGGGGAACTCATCAAATTTGCAGACGACACCAAGTTGGCAGGAATAGCCAATACTCCAGAAGATAGGCTTAAGATACAGAAGGATCTGGACAGACTGGGCACTATCTAACAAAATGAAATTCAATGGTGAAAAAAGTAAGGTTCTACATTTAGGGAGGAAAAATCAAATGCACAGGTATAGTATAGATGGTACCTTGCTCAATAGTAGTAACTGTGAGAGGGATCTGGGAGTCCTAGTAGACAATCACTTCAATATGAGCCAGCAGTGTGCTGCAGCTGCCAAAAAAGCCAACACAGTGCTAGGCTGCATTAACAGAGGGATAGAATCAAGATCAAGTGAAGTACTAATACCACTTTACAATGCTTTGGTAAGGCCACACCTGGAATACTGCATCCAGTTTTGGTCACCACGATGTAAAAAAGATGTCGAGACTCTAGAAAGGGTACAGAGAAGAGCAACAAAGATCATTAGGGGGCTGGAGGCCAAAACATATAGGGAACGGTTGCTGGAATTGGGTATGTGTAGTTTAACGAAGAGAAGAGTGAGACATGATAGCAGTGTTCCAATATCTCAGGGGCTGCCACAAAGAAGAGGGAGTGAAGCTATTCTCCAAAGCACCTGAAAGCAGGACAAGAAGCAATGGATGGAAACTAGTCAAGGAGAGAAGCAACCTAGAACTTAGGAGAAACTTCCTGACAGTTAGAGCAATTAACCAGTGGAACAACCTGCCTCCAGAGGTGGTGAATGCTCCAACACTGGAGGTTTTTAAGAAGAGACTGGACAGCCATTTGCCTGAAATGGTGTAAGGTTTCCTGCCTGTGCAGGGGGTCGGACTAGATGACCTCCAAGGTCCCTTCCAACTTCTTCTTCTTCTTCTTCTTCTTCTTCTTCTTCTTATTATTATTATTATTATTATTATTATTATTATTATTATTATTATTATTATTATTATTATATTATTATTATTATTATTATTATTATTATTATTATTATTATTATTATTATTATTATTATCAGTCCTGAGTGGTCTCAACCATGCCAGGTCCTCCTGATTTAAGGAATCAAGGCGTGAGTCCAAGTCCCATCATTCCCTCTCCAGTGACAAGCTCTGCAGCTGGACGGCGTGCAAATGAAATTTCAACCTACCTCGCCTGTTGAACTGTTTCCATCTAAGTACGAGAAAAAATCAATGGATTGGACTACTCTGGAAACCATGTTCCTGGAACCTGCACTATGTATTGCAATATTTTTCTGCTGCTACTGTTGTTTCCCTTGTACCTTCTTTGGTAGAAGGAAGGACCATGGGCTCAAAACTTTATGGCGGAAAAAGGGAGTTGTGTTTATTACAATACTACGTATTCCACTTGCAAAGGGGCAACAAGGTCACTTGTTATTCTCCTGTCAATACAGTGCAGATTTACCAACAACTTTAAATCTGGACATATGGAGGAACATACAGACATTACCTTTTGGGGAAGAATAACATGAGATTTATGGACAAGTGCCAGAAATTTGTTATGCATGTAAAGCTATTGACTAATAAGCTAAATGGACTAAGTGTGGAGGCAGGCCTACTCATTAAATGCCAAATATGTTTGCACATCCTACCCAACCTGGCATAATCAGAGGATTCCTGCAACCCGGTGTGCTTCAAGATAACCAGACCAATGGATTTCTCAGCATCATTTGAACTTGCTATCAATTGAACCAGATACAAATATGGGTTCAAGTTGATCTTCCTGAACTGGAAACCACATTTGAGATTCCCTCAGTATCAAAGACACCTTTTTTTTAATTGATCTGGCTCAAAAGAATTGTTTCATTTTTAAAAGTGAAGATTGAGAGAACATAACTTCTTATTTTAATTTGACTTGGAAAGAAAAGGACTGTCAAACCAAATGGGTCCTCTATTTTGTCATTGTGGCCCTACACTGTATTATTAGACCCCAGTCCGACATTACACTTAAGGAATATGTCAAAGAAGTCACTGACGGAATGCGAAAATTGGCTCATGTCCCTGTCCAGACATGGACAGGAGCACTGGATGTTGGAGGATGGTTTTTGGGAATACTTGATAATTGGAAAAGGTGTCACTGCATTTTTTTTTCTGTTTGTCAGCTCCGCACGTCTCACTCTGTGTTTCTGCCAGCTGCATAGTAATCTTATCAATGTAACCAAGGTGATTGTCACATGTCCAGCCATGTTATGGTTTCATTCTGTTTTGTGTTGTTAACTGTGCATGTCTACAAAAGTTTTCTCACTTTACTTTTTTTTTCTTCCTTTTGTATTCTGTCTGATGAGAAGATGTAGTCAGCTAGGAGCTTTTCTTTTGCTTTCCAATTAAAGTTTTATACACAGTAGAATATGCCTCGGTTTTGTTTATTTTTATCACGGTTCATCGCCCTCTGATAGGGAAGTATTAATTAATTTGCCTGACACTGGTAGCAGAGGATGGTTTGTTTTTTACTTTTCAAGATTTATTGCCCCTGATAAGCGTATAGGCAATTAAGCCAGCTAGTTAGTCCGGCACTGAGGAGGCTGTGATTAATTGCTGCAATATGCCGAAGGAAAAGAAGAAGAAGGCTTGTTATCAGTCTGCTGCGGAGGAGACTTCTCAGAGATATCTTCCTTCAAGTTTACAGACTCCGCTGGCATCTGCTACACGTCTTGGAGAAGAGAATCCGGCCTCTGAGTCACGGTCAGTCTCACCATTTTCTGATATTACAAGCCCTCCAGAAATAATTTATACTCATGGGGCCCAGGCTATTTTTGAGGGGCTTGGTGCTAGATCAAAAGGCTCATTAGAAAATGGAGTGAGTCATTATTCTCCTAGCCCTGAACAAACTGTGGAGGAGAAGGTTTTGCAAAGTTATTATGAACAAATTGAAGCTTTTGACAAAGAGCTGCAGCAGGCAAAGGCATATGCATCAATGATTAAGCAGCAGGGGAGAGACTCTGCTGGCATACACATTACAGAGGTGTCCATTTTACCTTCTTCTCCAAAGCCAAAGCCACTCCCACAAGGTTCAGCCTTATTGCCTTCTTCTCCAAAGCCAAAGCCACACCCTCAATGGAGTATTGTGTCAGACGAATGGGAACAGGAGGCTCCCACATCACAGTCTCCTGACCAAGTGCCATCTCAAATGACACACAAAGTTATCAAGGCTACAATGATTCTGGTGCTCCAGCTAGAATCCCTATTAATACTGCTACGATCCAGGTTCCTGTTCCAGATAGAGCACAGCAGCCTTCAGCCCAAGTGCAGCCTCCACTGGGTTCTCAGATACAAAGGCCAGTGCTAAATGCAGGCCAATTTAATGTAGCAGCTCAAGTGCCAGCGCCTCCTGCTGGCCAGGGTGGAATTGCAGCTCCAATACAGCCACCCCCAGCAGCAGTACACATGGCAGCTCCAATTCAACTGCCACAAGCACAGGCACCAGCACCTCCTGCAGGTCAAGTCCGATTTGCACAACCTGCACAGCCAGTACCTCGATTGCATGTTCCTCAACAGGCACCCTCTATTGTACCACTGGCTGGTGATTCAAAACTGAAGCGGTCAGGACAGAATTACAGGGCATGGGTCAGTGAGGTTGGACTTTTGCTCTGCAGAGAAGGTACTTTTCCCATGGTATTTAATCCTCCTGCCCAGCCATGGACTCCTGACATATGGGACTTAAATAATAGAGCTTGCACAACATTACTGATGTCAATGGACACTGAATTGCAGCTCACATTTTCACAAGATGCAACTGCTCAACAGATTTGGACTCAATTAGAAGCATGTTATCGGCCTACGTCAATTGAGTCTACATGTTTGCTTTTGTCCGAGTTCTATGTTTCTAGGTTAAAACCTGGTGAACTTATTAGAGAACACTTAAATAAAATGAAAAGAATAAGAAAAGAACTGGGTGAAAAAGGCTATCCTATTGATGACTTTCAAATGATCAGCATTATTATTAACTGATTGAATTATGAATGGAAAGATGCTATTACCAAGATTAATCAAATGCCCATTGCTCAATGCACAGTGGATCATGTATGCAGAATTTTAACCGAAGAAGAGGCACTTATGCAAGCCGCGCCACATTTGAGAGGACCACCTGCATCAAAAGCTCCAGCGAGGCGTCCCTTCCATGGAAGAGCCTACATTCCAAGGATGCCAAGATGTTACATCTGCAATCGTGTGGGACATGCCACCCGGGATTGTCCCCAACGATTTCCAGCGCCCGCCATGTACCAGCCCAGAGGAACAGATTCCAGAGGTGGCAGAGGTAGAGGCGGACGACAAGGTCGTGGTCGTGGTCCCAGGCATGATCCGCAAGCTCCACTTGCCACATTGGCTTTAACCAACTATCCGCAACCTCAACCAGAGTACGACAGACAACTTCTTTGGACTTTGGACAGTGGAGCAGCATTACACGTTACCTATAGAAAAGAACTTTATACAAAGATGCACGAGCCTGAACCTGAACTTTGTGAGCTTTACTCTTTTTCAAATCATCCTGTTCAGGTCATGGGAAAAGGAACTGTTTACATTGAAGAGCTCGATGCATACATTCCTGATGTTTATTATGTACCATCAGCTAACGGTAATTTGCTTAGTCAGAGTCACTTGTCTAGGGCAGGGGTCAGCAACCTGAAAAAGCAAAAGAGCCACTGGGAACCGGTTCCATCACACATAAAAAAAAGTGGGAGCCGCGTCTGTGCGTCCACGCACGTGCATGCGCAAAAACATTTTGCGCATGCACAAAACGTTTTGTTTCTTGCGCGTGCGCAGATGCACATGCGCGGTTGCCACTTTATGTGTCATGGAACCGGTTGTGCGGCAGCAACGGCCCGTTTGCAGAGCCGACATTAATCTGGCACCCAGTCAAACGGTCACCTCCTTATTGTGATGCCATCTTTCAACCACCCGCATAAAACTTTCTGGCAAAGCTTCCGTAATGTTAGAAATACAGGGAGAAAGAAAAGCAACACAGAGCGTGAGCTTTTTGTTTTTTCTTTACGAGAAAAGATCCTGTTGTTAAAGTGCTCTTTTCCCCACGACATAAAAGCCCAACCCTTACAAACTGGCAGCCCTCCTCCATTGCATCAGCTCTCCACACAGCCTAGTATTGTGCTGATTTAATTTAAAAAGTCCCGGAGAGGTCCGAGGAACTTGTTCCCCAACTTCGACGTTTTCCTATTTCGACAAAATGGCAGAACCCCACCCCACTTCTTGGTGCCATTCGATGCTTTAATAACTACGAGAAAGGCAGAAATTTAGCACGATCAGCCCTCAGGCAGCACTGGCTGCCCCAGTATTTCTGCCTCCCACACAGCAGAAAGACCACAAGGGGCGAGACTGGGTGGAGGGGGGTGGCAGAGATACGACAAACCCTTGAAATAAGCCCGATTCCCTTTTCCTTACCCGCCGCGATCGCGGCCTCAGTCACCGAAGCCTTGTGGCTTCGGGCCAAAATATTCAAAGTACCTGGAGCCTCTCTAATTCTTCCTTTTATACACTTGTGCTTAACTGCCAATAAGACGCTGTGTGAACCAAAGAATTAAGTTAAAAGTTCAATAAACACCGATCAATATTCGTGTAAATATTGAATCCATAAAACGATCTTCTCCTTAACTGTAGTTATACTGCAGGTATTCATCCTTATCCTCCCGGGTGGAACGGAGAAGCGCGGTCGTTTCGCAGCTTTCCAGCCCAACTCACTTCGTCCCTCATAAAACCCAGGCAGGAAAGGCCGGCGCACTTCCCAGAGCCGCGCTCTTGACTCGCCAAAGGTTGCCAGGCGCCGAGCTCGCCGGCGGAATAAAGAAATCGTCTCTCCCTGTCTCATGTGTAAATAAATCATCAGCCTCACTTACTTGACCACCGGCTTGCTTGTCATTCAGGGAAATAATGGTTAATCGATGGCTAATCAATGCCTTATTCATGGTTTTTAGCATTTCCCTTGCAAATCCGCGCCGTTTGGACTTGTCACCGGGCGCGTGGATGGTGCCAAAGACACCACATTCAAGGCTTTCTAGGAAATAGTTGCAAGCTGAACAATAGTGCTTCAAAGCGTAGGGTGCTCACCATCACCACCACCACCCCGCGCGCGCCCCCGCAGGTATAAAGAAGGTATGTGAGGGATACCAGCGTGCGCAGGTCCCGGTCAGTTTCCTTAGAAACTGGCAAGTTATGTGTGCTCTGCAATATGTAGAGTTTAGTAACGGGCCGTGGCAACTTTCCATTCGGAGAGGTGCACGCGCAGCTCTCCAAAGGTTTGGAGAGCTGTGTTCTCCGTTCGAAGAGGTGCGCGCGCACCTCCGGCCGTTCAAAGAGGTGCGCGCGGACCTCCACCCGTTCGAAGAGGTGCGCGCGCACCACTGCCCGTTTGAAGAGGTGCGCGCGCGCCGGGCAACTGGGAGCCGCAGGAGACGGCTCAAAGAGCCGCATGTGGCTCCGGAGCCGCGGGTTGCCGACCTGTGGTCTAGGGTATCAAAAGTCCAGGTACATCATCTTGAAAAAGCGCGTTATGTAGTTAAAGATGGAGATATTGTTGCTGAAACCATGTTGATTGGTGGTGTTTATTACTTAAAGCCAAAGTCTAAGCAGCAACAGCAGGCAAGTATACAAGCTCCAAAAAGGGAAAGCGCAGGCCCAGTGAGAGATGTCCTAGAGAGAGATCCTGTTGCTATTTCAAAGGCTCCTAAAGCCGATAAGAAGACAAGTAAGACACAGGTTGCTCACGGCAAGCCTGAGGGTCCTAATGCTAATGTTGAGAATTCACTAACTGGTAAACCTTTGCATCACAGGTGTATTCATAAGTGGCATAGAAGATTGGGTCATGCCAGTTTCCATGTTCTGAAGAAGATGCCAGAGTTCGCAAGCGGTTTGGATCTAAAGGGGTGTAAGGTGTTCTTGGATTGTGCTGTCTGCAAAAAATCCAAATCCAAAGTAGCAGCAATTCCAAAACACGCTACACGCCTGTCAACATGCATTTTTCATTTTGTACACACTGACATAGTGGGTCCTTTTACACCAACACTTGGTGGTAAAAGATATTTCTTGACAATCGTTGACAATTACTCTAGATATGGATATGTATTTCCTATGAGAGAAAAAGCTGAGACCTTTTAGATCTTTAAAGACTTTGCCGCTCTTGTCTATACCCAACATGAAGTTAGCATTGCTAGAATTCAGAGTGATCGCGGTGCTGAATTCATGTCTCAGCATTTTCAGGACTGGATGCGTAAGAATGGCATACTACACCAGACCTCAGCTCCTTACACTCCGGCTGAAAATGGAGTGGCAGAACGCAGAAACGGGGTCCTGCAAACAATGATGCGTTGCCTCCTTGAAGATGCTAACCTCAGTCTACCATACTGGGGTGAGGCTATTAAATATGCTAATCATATCATCAACCGTACCTGGAGTAGTACAATAAATCAGACCCCTTATTTCATGTTATATGGACACAAGCCTGACCTCTCCCATCTTCATATTTTTGGTTCATACGCTATGGTGAATATTCCTTTACCTCAAAGAAAGAAAGGGGGTCCTGCAGCAAAAAGAATGAGATTTATGGGTATTGATGATAATTCAGAATGGAGCAAATACTGTACATCGACTCTTCCCATGTAATAGTAATTTCACAATCCGCTACTTTTGAGGAAGATGCTGACTGGTCCAGGATTCATTCTAACGATCCTGGAGTTTATTTTCCTAGAGATGATCAAGATGCACAGGCGAATGTTCCTTCCACGAGTTCCTCTCTTCCTGCTGTTCCGTCTTTGCAAGCTGCCGATGCTGCCGCTGGTGACGATGATGAAGGCGAGGACGAAAAGGAAGAAGAATGGATGGTTGTTCCGAGACATTCCAAGAGGACCACAAAGGGGATCCCTCCAAAACGGTATTCGTGGCAAGTAACGAAAGCACCTTTACCTTTGATTTGTAATGTTACACTTCCTCCTGATAAGTTCACACAAATCAAACATCTTCCTGAATCAGAGCAAGATAAATGGTATGAGGCAATGCAGGCTGAAATGGACAGTCTAAAGAAACTCCAAGTGTTTACACCTGCAAGCCCTCCAGCAAACGAGAAAGTTATTGGCACTCGATGGGTCTACAGAATTAAAAAGAAGCCAAATGGTGAGTTGTTGCATAAGGCCAGACTCGTAGCCCAGGGTTTCGCTCAATGTTATCCTGAGGTCTATACAAATACTTATTCACCCACAGTGCGGACTGAGAGTGTGAAAATCGCCTTAGCCACTGGGACTATCCTTGGTTTAGAGGCTTTCCAGTTTGATGTTGAAACGGCTTATCTACACGCTGATCTTGATGAAGAAATCTATGTGAAAGGTCCTCCAAGTTTCCAACAGCAAGAAGGGGATACTTGGTTTCTACACAAAAGTCTTTATGGTCTGAAACAGTCTGGTTTAATGTGGTACTTATGTCTTTCTGACAAACTAAATTCAATGGGCTTTATTAAGTCCGAAACAGATGAATGCATTTACACAACGATCTGATAATAGGTATGAGATAGTTCTTGTTTATGTTGATGATATTGTTTATATTGGTCCAAATAAGCAGATGAGTGAGAGTTTTGCTAAAGCTTTACAAAAGTTTTTTACATTGAAGTCTTTAGGATATATTAACACTTATTTAGGTGTTCAAGTTGTCAAAACTCAGAAGGGGTTCAGTCTTACACAGGAAGATAAGATTGAACAACTATTGCATCACTGCAACATGAAGGATGCTAAACCAGTGAGTATACTCATGCAAACCGATTTTCACAACTTGACACATGGACCAAGTCCTGAGTTTGAGGATCAAAAACTTTATCGCTCAGTCATTGGGTCGCTGCTGTATATTAGTAGTTGGACTGGACCTGACATTGCACTTAGTGTTAATCTCCTATCACAACACGTAGGCAAAGCAAAACAGTTTCATTGGACATGTGTTAAGAAACTATTGAGATGCCAATCATTCCCTTCCAATCTAAGTAGTTCCTTATAAGAAACCATATCCAAACTCACTCCCATAGATACGCCCTCTATTGCGTGTCCAGGAATTCCCCAAATCGGTATTTTATAATTTAACTTATAATAATACTTTCTCCAGACATGCAATAAAGCACTTCTAAGAATTTGGGATTTAAAACCCCTGTCCACCTTCTTATCATAAAGCAAATATGCATGCCATCCATATACCAAATCCCAACCCTCGAGATGAAGTATTCTTTTATTAGTTAAATTAAGCCAATCACTAACCCACATCAAGGCAACCACATCATCATACAATTTCAAATTCGGCGCCTTAAGTCCCCCTCTTTCCTTAGCATCTTGTAAAATCTTAAATTTAACTCTTGGTTTTTTCCCCACCCAAATAAATTTATTAATACCCTTCTGCCATTCATCAAGGTTGGCATCCTTTTTCAGTATAGGTATCATTTGAAACAAAAAGAGAAACGTTGGCAGAACATTCATTTTAACAACTGCAATTCTTCCCAATAAAGATAATTGTAATTTTTTCCACTTATTTAAATCCCTTTGTACCTTCAACCATAATTTTTCATAATTATTCTTATACAATTTTACATTTGAAGCTGCAATATATACTCCTAAATATTTAACCTTTTTTACTATTTCAAAACCTGTTAATTTAGATAACATATCCCTTTCACTCATAGATAAATTCTTAGATAATATCTTGGTCTTATTACTGTTCACCTTGAACCCAGAAACCTTACCATACTGGGTTATAATTTCCATCAAATCTATAACCGACTGTAAGGGTTGAGATACTGTCACAACCAAGTCATCAGCAAAAGCTCTCAGTCTATAATCATTCTGTTTTATTTTAATTCCCTTTATCATAGAGGACTCTCGAATTTTAATTAATAAAATCTCTAATGTTAAAACAAACAATAATGGTGATAGGGGGCATCCCTGTCTTGTACCTTTTTCAATTTTAAAGGTCTCTGTTAGCCCCCCATTAACTATAATTTGTGCAGTTTGTTGTTGATATATAGCTTTAATAGTATGTAAAAAACCTTCTCCAAAATTCATCTCCTCAACAACTCTCAATAAAAATTGCCAATTCAATTGGTCAAAGGCTTTCTCTGCATCCAAAAATATCAATGTTGCGGAGACTTTGTTGTTCTTATCCAAATATTCAAGCAAGTTTACAATTTGTCTTACATTATATTTCATATACCTCCCAGATATAAATCCCGATTTATCGCTATGAATCATTTGTTTCAAAACTTGCATTAATCTATTAGCCAATACTTTAGCAAAAATCTTATAATCTGTATTCAAAAGCGATATAGGTCTGTAATTTTTAGGTTGAGTGAGGTCTTGATCCTCCTTTGGAATCAATGATACAAAAGCTGTCCTCCATGATGGAGGAACTGCACCTCCAGTCTGAATTTCATTAAACAAAATCTTTAAGGGTTCAATCATTTCGACCATCAACATTTTATAGTAAATTGCTGTTAATCCATCTGTTCCCGGAGCCTTGCCCAATTTCAACTGTTTAATAGCTAAAGAAATTTCTTCTGTTGTAATTGGGCAATTCATCTCAAATTGTTGTTCTTTTGAGAGTCTTGGAAAATGAGCTCCCTGTAAATACTTATCTTTATCTAAAGCTTGTATATTTTCTTTAGAATATAATTTCGAATAAAAATCTAAAAAACTCCTCTTAATCAAATTTTGTTGGTAGACTTCTTTTCCTTTGTATTCTATTTTATCTATAGTACGTGATTTCTGTTTCTTCCTTAATTGGTAAGCCAAGCATCTACCAGGCTTATTAGCCTTACAAAAAGTATTATGTTTAGCATAGCGCAAATTAGTTGCTACTTGATCAGCCAGTAGCATATTAAATTGTTCTTTCAATAAGTGTATTGAAATCCTTAAGTTATTATCCAATGGATTCAAAATAAGGTTTTTCTCCTTAGATTTAATCTCTTCCTCAAGATCTAAACGTTTTTGCGTTTGCTTACGCCTGTAGGCATTGTTCATATAAATCAAAACCCCTCTCATACAAGCTTTACTAGCATCCCAAACCATTTCCATCGATGTACCTTTATGCATATTTGTAACAAAAAATTCTTTCATATGTTCTCTACATTTCTGCAAGAACAAATCATTTGTAAATAAATTCTCATTCAACCTCCAGGATCTTCTACTACCATCTTCAGCAAAAAACTCCAACCAAACAGGACTATGATCAGACATTGTCCTAGGGAAAATCTTAACGCTCTTAACCCAAGAAAAAAGATCAGTAGTAATCAAAATAAGGTCAATCCTAGAGAAAGATTTATGTCTATCCGAAAAAAACGTAAAATCTCTGTCTCTCATATTAAAGATTGTATGATAAAGTGGGCACAAAATATTCAGGAACCAATTTCGCTGGACACTTGGGAGATAATTTGGGTCAGAAATGTTAAATTTACTCAGGCTCAAAACTTAAGAGAAAATTTTTATAAAATGTTTTATAGATGGCATCTGGATCCAAAGAAGTTGTCTAACATGTATCCTAACTTACAGTCTAAATGTTGGAGATGCGGTAGTTTAGAAGCCACCTATTTTCATATGTGGTGGACTTGCAGAAATATAAAAGCTTTTTGGATTAAAATTTGGTGGAACATTCAAAAGATTTTTAAGAGAAAGATAAAGTTTTCTCCGCAATTGTTCCTATTGGGTATTGTTGTAGATTGTGATATTAAAGAAACCAATTTGATGTTGAATATGATAACAGCAGCACGGTTACTGGTGGGACAATACTGGAAGAAGGATAGTTTGCCTACTATAGAAGAATGGGTGTTTAAAGTTTCGAATCTTGCAGAAATGTCTAAGATTTCTGCTTATTTGAAGGATCATTCACAGGAAAGATATATTTCAGTTTGGAGGAGATGGATAGATTATATTCAGAACAAATATGGGACTAAAAAGTTCCATTTAGCTTATGAGTAGATTTTAGAGGGATATTGTTATTGATCTTAGTGTTGGTACTTTGTATGTATTTATGTTAAAGGGGAGTTAAAGCACATTATGAATTTGGTTAATTGTATATTATGCATAATTCTTATTTAGAATATGATTATTATAACTATAATCCTGTATTTAGCTCTGGGAAGTGGGGGGGGGGAAGTGGGCAGGTTTGGGGTGGGGGGGATTTGGGGATATATTGTAAAATCTTGTTTTTGTAAAACTCTTTAAATAAAAAAAAAAGAAACTATTGAGATACCTAAAACACACCCAAAACATGAAGTTATTGTTAGAACCCACACATACTGACTATGCAGAGTTATGTTGTTATGCAGATTCTGATTGGGTGAGTGAAAAGAAATCACGTAAAAGTACTTCAGGTTATATGATGTTTTTGAATGGATGTCCTGTTTACTGGCATGTGCGTAAACAGAATTTTGTTTCTTGTTCTTCTACTGAAGCTGAATATGCTTGTATTTCAGATGCATGTAATTCTCTAAGGTGGTTTGATGCTTTAGTCACAGATATCTGGACACACCCGATTTGACCGATCACTGTGATGGAAGACAACGAATCTGTGGTTTATACTGTATATCTGAGAATCGCTTTACAGGTTCAAGGTCTAGACACATTGACATCCGTTATCAAAATATAAGACAAGTAGTTAAACAAGGTTTTGTTAAATTGCAGTATGTGCCTACACATGACCAAATTGCTGATATGCTGAACAAACCACTTCCTACAGCTCAGCACGAGTATCTGCGTAACAAGATGTGCCTTATCTGAGATCTGCGTTACTGACAAAAGAAGGGGCTGTCACTGCAGGGTTTTTTTCTGTTTGTCAGCTCCGCACATCTCACTCTGTGTTTCTGCCAGCTGCATAGTAATCTTATCAATGTAACCAAGGTGATTGTCACATGTCCAGCCATGTTATGGTTTCAATCTGTTTTGTGCTGTTAACTGCGCATGTCTACAAAAGTTTTCTCACTTTACTTTTTTTTTCTTTCTTTTGTATTCTGTCTGATGAGAAGATGTAGTCAGCTAGGAGCTTTTCTTTTGCTTTCCAATTAAAGTTTTATATACAGTAGAATATGCCTTGGTTTTGTTTATTTTTACCACAGTTCATTGCCCTCTGATAGGGAAGTATTAATTAATTTCCCTGACAAAAGGATATTGTTCATTGTGGTTTTGGCCTTAGGAGGGTTGTTGTGTTTATCATGCCTTATCCCACTTATTTAGAGAATTGTTAGATACACTCTATCCAGACCAACTTTTGCTGCCACTCATATCTATAATGATAAACCAGCTAAAGCAATGATTTTGAACCCTTTACCTTCTGACTATATTCCCTTTTTCAAGCCCCTAAGCCTATTTGGCTTTTATATTAAAAAGGGAGGAATGAAGGGATTTTATTATGCTTAAGCTTGATGTTGGTAATATTGATATTGGTAGTGATACTTGGTAATCATATATATATATCTTTGTTTATGTGCAAGCAGCTTTGTAGGTGCTTTGTGTTGAGAAGTGGGACCTAGTGGAACCTGGTTTGTTGTGTATGAGTCATCATCTAGGAATTATTTTTCTGTACCTTTTGGTTCCTAGTACCAAGACCAGATCTCTTTGTTCTGGAAAGGTATAAAAGGTGGAAGACATCTTTCCTGGTTGTTGCCTTCATATCTCTACCAGCCACGAAGAGGGATGTGGCCACCCAACTCTATTTTGATCAAAATAAAAGTTGTTTGCTTACTGAAACCTCGGCTCAGGAGTGTCTTTTGGCTCTTTTAAATTCCTGAATAATGCTGGGGCAATTGTGAGGCTAAGTGTAAAACCTTACAATATATTACAGAAGCTGAGAAATGCCACAATAAAATATAAAGGAAGAGAGATAGTGATATTAAAACAGATTCCAAGAAGAGTGAGAGATTTGAGAAAGGAGTACCATTTTTGACGAAATTTTAGATGGTTAATACCAGAGGGAGTAATGGTAAATTGGCAAGAACAGAGACATAGACTGGACACATTAGAGAAAGCAGAACTCTTTTATGATCATTACTTTGGGCAGCAAGAAGAAGAAAGGCTGAGAGGGGAAAGAAAAATTAGATATCAGGGAGATGAGACAGAGAAGCAACAGAGTAAGTATAGTAAAGAACAGGAGGAAAGGGTGTTGAGAGAAAGGACAAGAGCAAAAGAGCCAAAAGAGCAAAGAGAGATGAGAATGACGAGATCAGCTAAAACTTTAAACAAATTGTTGTGTACTGGGTTCTTTGCTTGAGCAAAGAGACGAGGCGAGTGAGTTCAGTCAGGAACATTCTTTACTGGCTTTCAGGAACCGAACTGGGGAACAGGGCTGCGAATGCAGCTATTTATACCCTGGCCTCTAGGTGGCGGCCAATAGGTTTAAAGGAACCTATTGCCACCCTAGAAGCAGCCAATGGCGGCGCTGGAGACGGGTTGTCTGAGGAGCTGGGAGCCGTTAGCTAGCTCCCTGCTTAAGCAACCTTCCAGCAGTTAAACCCACATGATACACTTAGTAAAACAAAGCCCAATACATTACACCCCTCCCCCCTAGAATGTACACACATTATAGCAACAAAAGAAATAAGTACAGCAATTACAGAGTTACAAGAATACAAAATAGTAGTATGCATGCGTACAGCATTGTTCCACATTTCGCTAATACAGAGGCTTCCCTGACTAGCAGCAATTTCAGTAACAACACAACATTACAGCACAATTATTTTAGGACAAAATCCTGTAAGTACGCAGAAGGTTTGCGAACCCTTGTAGATTGCCTGGGGGATCCTGGCAGCTTCCAGTCTACCAGCTTGCCCGCTGGGCTGGGTAGACCAGGGTCCTTGAGTCCAAGAGAGTCTGGCTGACTCAAATTTCTATGGCTGGCCATTCCAGGTCGGCCCACCCCAGAGTCCATTGTTTGTGCAGAGTTAGCACAGCAGCTGTATTGTTCGGGTTGACTTTCCCCATTGGGGGACCCATGTTGCACTCCCAGGCTTTGCCCCTCTACGACCACCTCCCAGTTGCTCTGACTGCTTAGGTCCTCAGAGCATGTGAATTGTTCGGCCTGGCTGCTGCTTTGAGGTCCTTGCACTGGACCTGGGACGAAGTCCTCGCTTTGTGGCCATTCTGGAAACCGATTCCTCAGCTGATTGATATGGTGGTGAACGGCTCGCCCACCATCTACGGCCACTTTGTATGAGAGAGGGCCCAATATTTTAGTGATTTTGCCTGGCATCCACAAGTTCCCATGCCCATAGTTCCGGGCCCACACCCCATCACCCACTTGCAACCCCCTTGGAGGTCTTGGGCAAGAGGCATCTGCTGCCACCCGGCCTGGGTGCAACCTGTCCAGCTTTGTGATTAGTCACTTTCCCCAGCGCAGCTCTGCTGGGCTTTTGCCAGTTGCCGTGCATGGTGTGGTATGCTGGCAGAGCAAAAAATCTGCCAGCCTGTGGTGCTAATCCCCATTCACTATGCACTTGAGTGACTCCTTTGTAGTGCGCACCATTCATTCGGCTTGCCTGTTGCTAGATGGATGAAATGGAGCTGATGTCATGTGCCTAATGAGGTTAGTCCTCAAGAAAGCCTGAAATTCTGCCTCTGTGAACTGGGCCCCGTTATTGAACACTATGACGTCTGGCAGCCCATGCATTGCAAAGAGTCTCCTAAGCACCTGGATGGTCCTAGCAGTAGTCATATTCGCGATTGGAATAACTTCCAGCCATTTAGAGTGGCTGTCGACCACTATAAAAAATAGCTGTCCCTGAAAGGGCCCACCAAAGTTGATATGAATCCTTGACCAGGGAGTGTGTGTCTCCTCCCATCTATGGACAGGAGTGTGTGGCATTTCAGGCCTAGACTGCTGACACATGTAACACCCATGTACTTGAGCTTCAATGGCTTTATCTAATCCTGGCCACCATAAATAGCTTCGTGCCAATGCTTTCATCCGAACAATACCCGGATGACCTTCATGAAGTGATTGCAGTACCCTATCCCTTAATGAAGTGGGGACAATGACCCTGCTCCTCCATAGGATACAGTCCTTGTGAGCTAAGAGCTCGTGTCTATGTGTGAAGTAGCTCTGGAACTCGGGTCCAGGACTGTTTTCCAGCCACCCCGTGTGAACCCAGGATAGCACTCTACTTAGAGTCTTGTCTTCAGCAGTTTCTGCAGCTACGTCCCCAGCATGGAGGGGAAACTCTGGCAAGTCCTGAATAGACAAAATGTGGGCCACGGGGGCCAGATCTGGCTCGATTTGAGGCAGTGGAAGCCTGCTGAGGCCATCTGCATGGCCCATATCTTTGCCGGGTTTGTGTATTAGCCTGAAACTGTAGGCCGATAAAAAGATGGACAATCTTAACATCCTAGGGCAGGGGTCGGCAACCGGAAAAAGGAAAAGAGCCACTCAGAACCGGTTCCATCACACAAACAAAAAAGTGGGAGCCACAAAAAGTGCGTGCACGTGCGTCCACTCACGCACATGTGCATAAAACATTTTGCGCATGCGCAAAATGGGAGGCACCTTCGCGGCGACGGGTCTCCCCTTTGGAGAGGTGCGCGCTGTCCTGTTCGGAGACCTGCCGCGTTCGTCAAAAATGGACGAACGCGGCAGCTGTGCAAACGGGACGGTGGCGGTTTGGAGAGTGCGTGCGCACCTCTCCAAGCCGCCGCCATCCTGTCCGGAGACCTGCCGCGTTCGTCAAAAATGGACGAACGCGGCAGCTGTGCAAACGGGACGGCGGCGGTTTGGAGAGTGCGTG
>JAKJMR010016506.1:63567-73986 GCA_024449315.1 Daboia siamensis | reverse complement strand
CATAAATAACCACTCCATTTTTCTTATTTGTTGCAGAAGCAATAAATTGTGTGCCTAATCTTGAATTTAATAAGTACTTTTGGTCCATAGCTCTATTATGTGTTTCTAGTAAACAAATAACATCAGTCTTAAATTGTTTTAAATATTGAAAGATTTTCTTTCTCTTCTGTGGTGAATTTAATCCATTGACATTCCAAGTTAAAAACTTAGTCGCCATCTTTGGCGACCCGAAGCTTTTGGAGCGCGTCTTCCAAGATCCCCTTCACATTTTTAGGCCGCGCCCCTCCCACAGCTTCGCTATAGGTACGCTTTGGAGGTTCCACAACATTCTGCTGATCCTGCTCTTGCTCACGTCTCATTCGTCTCGAAGCAGTACGCGTAATCCTCTGGTCTCTTACTTCTTCTGATACTGTTGAAATTTGATCCACTCCTGTTGCTTTCTCATCTGTCTGTGTTCCTTCAGCACCTTGAGACTTTCCCTCCCCATTCTTCTTTATTGATTCCAAAAGTGGTATGGGGATTGCTTTTAAAACATTGCTATAAAAATCACGTGCCTGCATCACTGTAACAAAACGGTATCTTGTGTCTTCATACATTACCACCATACCCACTGGGATCTCCCATCTAAACTTGATGTCACGTCGCTTAAGCTCCTGTGCCAGAAATGCAAATTCCTTTCTTTTCCTTAAAATTTTTGGAGGGATCTCTTTTAAAACCAAGACTTCTTGCTCTGCAATCACAAGCTTAGTATTGTAAGAAACTTGAATAACTTCATTCCTGGTTGCTCTCTTTGTAAAATAAACAACCACATCTCTAGGTAGTTTCCTTTGTCTTGCAATCCAGGAATTAACACGGAAGATTTTATCTATATCTTCTACAATTCCTTCAGCTGGCCGTCCCAACACGTCTTCCAAAGCGACAGAAACTATTTTCTTCAAATCTTCCTTAGGATTCTCTTTAAGACCCCTAATTCTCACAGCAAATTCCATTTCATGGTACTGTACCAGTGTCAGGTCATTATCAATTTTATCCACCACATTCTCAGTCTCTAATATCTTTGCATCCAATTTAATATTATTTTGACTGAGGTCCTCCACTCTTTCGTCCAGGCGTTCAATACATATCGCCATGCCTTGAAATGCAAGCAAGATATCCTCCCTTATTACTGTAAACTTCTCCTCCAACTTTTCATCCATGATTTCAGCTAATTTTTCTGTCAGCTTCTCATCCAACTTTTCATCTATCATCTCAGCTAATTGCTGTGAATGCTTTTCCAAAGCATCTTGCAAAACTTTAACTGTTAGAACAGGCGAAGGTGAAGGTGCAGGAGGTGCTAAGACTTGCAATGAAGATTGCGGCAGGGGGGAAGCCCCCGCACTTTTAGTAAGTTTAGAAGATTTAGCCGCCATTTTTTCCACTGTTGCAACTACGCACTTTCACTTTCAGGGTCTTCAATGTGGATTGAGCCAAAGATCAAAAGTTCACTTACTCCTTATTCTCTTGCATCGCTCTGCCTGCTTTCTTGTCTTCCAAAATCCATTCATTTATTTTAATTTTTGTATATTATGTGCTGTATATTGTGTTTTAATTGCCCTGTACACCGCCCCGAGTCCTTTGGGAGAGGGGCGGTATATAAATCCAAATAATAAATAAATAAATAAATAAATAAATAAATAAATTTATACCCAACCACCAGGATGCTGCCTTGTTGGGAAGGGAAGGGTGGAGCTGGGTGCAGCTGGGTGGGACTGCAGGGGCAGAATATATAGAGCACTGGGATCAAACCACTCCCAGTGCTAACTTTGTTTGCTTTTTCAGCTTCTGTTAAACTTTGTGTTTCTGTATCTGGTTTCCTGGTATTTTTTCCCTGTGATTGGTGGAGGAGTTAAACCCAGGACCATTACGGACCTAACAGATTAAAGTTAGCACTCTACCTGCCTCGTTACCCTTGCCAATTCTATTTTGGTATGGCTGAGGGAACGCAAGAGGCCACACCAGTGGCTAGAGAAAGCAGTCCAGCTGAGGTTGCTGAGCCTGCAGTTCCTGCTGAAGGAGGAGAGGCCCAGCCAGTGGTAAGACCGAAAACCTGGGATGCACAACCAGCAGTCCCAGTAAGTGAGGGCCAAGGAGCAGGTGCACCTGGGCAATCTAATGACTGGTGGCATAGGTGCACCTGGGCAGGTGCACCTGGGCAATCTAATGACAGGTGGTGGCCAGACTCACACACCAGCTCCTCCAAGACCCCTGACGGAGTGGAGAGAGAGAGATGATTCACCGATGAGGATGATGGAGATTGGAGTTATTCCACAGCGCCCAGCCAAACCACCATGGACATCATTAGAGAAAAGTTTGGTGAGGCCCGGTTCCAGGATCCACCGTCGTGGTCCATATGGGAGGCTGGGCATGGGACGGTCACATGGCCCAGCATAGAAGCACCATCAGCCAAGTCATGCCCATCCTGGTTTCAATTGGGCAGTCCCAGGGTCCGGCTGGGACCCCAGCATGGTGGCTCTGGATCAGGCAGTCCAGCTGAGCAAGCAAGGCCTTTCTGGGGAGGTAGTAAGGCGACAGAGATTGGCAGAGAGGCCACGGGGTCAACAACCAGACTCCTTGGGCTTTCTGGCCAGCAAACAACAGGCCAATGCTCCGCTCCTGCGGGTCCGGGGATAGTTGGAGGTCCATGGGGTCAAGGGATGGCCTGGGGTCCCCCGCCTTTTCCAACCACATTTGATGGTAACCCAGACTGCCTAGCGATGTTCTTGAGTGTTAAGGAATTTGTTGTGCAGAGGTCTCCTTGTGCTACCAAAGAGTTGCACAGACAAGGAAGGGTATTGAGAGCAGTAAGAGTCACACAAGAGTACACTGAGTTGTAAAAGCAAAAAGTATTTTACTTTTGAGGTGGTGTAAAAACAAAAATGCACAGTCAAAAATAAACAGTCCAAGTAGCAATCCAAAATACAAAGTCTTCTTACCGGTCCAGAGGTCAATACACAGTTCAGGTAACAGAGCAAAAACAGTAATAGTAGAGAGCAGTGAATTCAGAGAGAGAAAGAAGCTACGTTACTAGCTCCCTCTTATGGCCATGAGACCACTTACACACCCATTGGCCAATTAACATCTTAAAGACATAACATCTTGGTTAATATATTTTCAACCCAACATTGTAGGCTAACACCATATGCCTAACATTGAGCCAAGCTGTCAACCACCTGGACCAGTACGCCAACCTCTATCCATCAAAACAGGCCATGGTTGCGGCTCTGACAGCAGGTTTGCAAGGTGAAGCAGCGGACTGGGGGGCTGATTTGTATACCGAACATGCCAGGGAACTGGCTGATGTGGGGCTTTTCTTGGAAGCACTGAGGTCCCGTTTCGAAGATGTCTCAAGGGTCCAGCGGGCTGAGGCAGAGCTCCTGACCATAAAACAACAAGGCCGGCCTGTGGCGGAGTATGTACTTCAGACAAGCCGCCAGTAGACTGTGGTCCTGACTGGAAAGGCTGTTACTTCACCAGTTTCGAGTGGGTCTAGACCGAGACCTATGTCAAGTGTGTGTGGTCAGGGGGGTCCCGGGTAGGCTACCAGAGTGGTATTGGGTGGTGGTGGACCTTGATGCGGGGCTGTGTGAGTTCTGAAACAAAGGGGAGGAACAGGTCACGCCCCATAGAGAAAAACCGAGGGATGAAGCACGTAAGATCCAGGTCCCCAGTACAGGTTTCTCTGGGATTCCCTCCTGGATGACGTTCAGGTGTGAAAGGTGTGAAAGGCCGGGTCACCGAGTGGTGGAATGCCCCTTTCCTGTTTCACAGAGACCTGTACCAACCCCACAAAAGGGCGGGTCCACACCAACACCAAAGAAGGGACCCCGAGAGGTCATGGGCAGCCAAACAGATGGAGGGGGTCACACCTCGGCAGAAAGTCCAGGAGAGAGAGGAGACACCAACAGCCACTCAAAGCTGACTGTTGGAATCCAATAGCGAGGAGGAGTCTCTGGATGACCCTATGGTAAGTGAGCCCATACCGCCTTTTGCACTCCCAATTGTCTTGACGAGTCTGCAAACAAGCCAGCAGGTAGAACACAAGGCTTTGATCAACTCTGGATGCACCCGTTGCCTGATCAGCCAGGCCGTGGTGGCAGAGGTCGGGATTAGAGTGTACCAGCTAGCCAACCCCATTAGGTTTGAACAGGTGGACGGGTCCCTCCTGGGAGGGGCTCCAGTAACCCATGTGATGGAGCCTTTTCGGCTGGAGATGGGAGAGCATTGGGAGGTGCTCCGGTTCATTGTGGTGCCTTCCATGACTGAGGCCATGATCTTAGGGCTAGCATGGTTGGATAAATGGGGCCCCACCATTTGGTGGGAGGGGGGATACCGGAAATTGAGGATCGGGACAGGTCCCCAGCCCCCAAACGAAGAAGATAAAAGGAACGGTAGGACAGAGGGGAAGGTAGCCAATGGAGTCAGGGGTGTGTTGAGGAGAAGGGATCCTATCCGGCAGCGTACGTGGACCTAGCGAAAGTATTTAGCGAACAGGAATGCGATGTTCTGCCGCCTCACCGGTCGACCGATTGTGCCATCGATATTGTGCCCAGTGCCAAACTTCCAAAACCGCGTATGTATGCCATGACGCCTCGGGAACTGGAGGAACTATGGTGGTACATAGACCAGAACCTGGCAAGGGGGTTTATCCAGCCAGCCCATTCCTGGATAGTGGCTCCTTTTCTCTTCAGAGAGAAGAAAGACGGCTCGTTGCAGTTATGTGTTGATTTCCGTGGCATCAATGGCGTTTGTGTGGAGAACCTCTACCCCCTGCCACTCATGAAAGATCTACTGGCACATCTAGCAAAAGGAAAGGTGTTTACCTGACTAGACCTAAGGGAGGAATATTACCGAGTCCGTATAAGGCGAGGAGACGAGTGGAAAATGGCCTTCAACTGTCCACTCGGGAGTTATCAATTCCAGGTAATGCCTTTTGGGTTGCAGGGCCCCCCCGCAGTGTTTATGCAATTGATTAATAATGTGCTGCATGAGCATTTGTACCGTGGGGTGCTTGTTTACCTGGACGATATTCTAATCTATACTGACACCCTAGACGAGCATGTGAAACTGGTGAGACAGGTGCTGGGAAAACTGTTGAAGGCGCGCCTGTTTGTCAAGCTTCCTAAGTGTGCGTTCCACCAGACCCAACTTGATTACCTTGGTTATAGTATATCAGGGACAGGAGCAGAAACGGACCCAAACAAGGTAAAGGCTGTGTTGGAGTGGCAAGCCCCTCGAACCCATCACCAGTTGCAGAGTTTCCTGGGGTTCACTAATTTTTATAGGCACTTTATACCATCAGATTTACTCCACACAAAACAGATTGCCCCAACAGATTTACTCCGCACAAAACATGTTGCGACAAAAACATGACCCAGTCAGCCAATACAATGGACCATGGCATGCCAAATGGCATTTGAGGATTTGAAGAATCTGTTCTCTAGGGAAAGGCTTTTCAACCAGTGGTATGGGTACCACCTGTAGTACATTGGCACCTGGCAGGTGGTACACGACCATCCTAGAAAAGTCGTAGTGGGGGAGGGGAATGAGCTGAACCGGTGGCAGCACCGCACAAGCCTGAGCGAGAGATGGCTGGAGCTGCAGGGCTGTCAGGGCTTAGTGAAAGAGCCAGGATCAGCGCTTCTTCAAGGGCTGTCAGGGCTCAGTGGAAGTGCCAGGATCAGTGCCAGGCTCCAGGTGGAGCTTGGCACTGATCCTGGTGCTTCTGAGCCCAGAAGAAGCACCGATCAACTGGGATGTTTCAGCATCTCCAGGGTCTTGTGATTTACATTCAGATGCTTGGCAACTGATTCATATTTATGACAGTCACAGTGTCCCATGGTCATGTGAAGTGACCAAAACCTGCTGCAACCACCCAGCAGACGGGGAGAATAAAAACCAAACACCCCCCACCCCACCCCCGCTGACAATCCTCAACAGAAATGCTCAAAACAATAAAAACCTTGGAAAGGAGGAAGAGCGCCGTTGGGCAGGCAGGCAGGTGTCTTACTTGGCTGTGGCTTGGGGGGCACTTTTTTCAGTGCCATTGTAACTTCAAACAGTCACTAAGCAAACTGTTGTAAGTCGAGGACTACCTGTACTTCATCACTTTTTTCCTTTTTTTTTTTTTGGTTATCAAGTTTTTCACACCTTGCTAGGCGACTGGTGGTACTCGGATGTTGCCATATCCTAAAAGTGTTACAATGGATGAAATGGTTGAAAAGCCCTGCACTAGGGAGCCAATTTTACTGCATCCCAATCCCAAAGAGCCTTTTGTGGTTCGGGCAGACACCAACGACGTTGCAGTAGGAGCACTCTTACTGCAAAGGAACAAGAAGGGGATGTTGCAACCGTGCGCATACACATCCCAAAAATTTCAAACACCAAGAGAGTCTGGGCTGTTTGGGAGAAAGAGGCGTTTGCAGTTAAGTGGGTGTTATCGACCTGGCGGCACCTGCTGGAGGAGGCAGCAGAACCATTTGAGGTATGGACAGACCACAAAACCTCGAGGTGCTGCAAACGCCCAGATGCCTTTCTTCCAAACATGTCTGCTGGGCACAATATTTCCAGTGGTTCCAGTTCCGGCTACAGCACGTACCAGGAGGCAAGAACTTCCTTCCTGATGCTCTCTCGCGGATGCCACAATATAAGAGTACACAGGAGGAGGTGGTGCAACCACTCATACCATCTCACTGACAGACAGCAGCACGAGCATTACCCCATAGCCTGGCTGTTGGCATGCTCCAGAAACTCCATACGGTGATTCAGAGTGATCCCTGGGTACTGGAACACCTAGATCTCCTGACAAGATGTGACGGCCTTGCTTGGAAGGGTGATAAACTGTACATCCTGCAAACCCTACAGGAAGGGGTGCTCAAACGATGCCACAACACAAAACAAGCCGGGCATTCTGGCTTCCTCAAGACCCTGCACCTCATGCGACGCCAGTTCTGGTGGCTGCACATGAAATTGGACATAGAGGCATACGTTCGGGGCTGTCATATTTGTGCCATCACAAAACACCAAACGCAGAAACCAGCTGGTTTGGTGCAGTCGGTGGCGGACCCGACCCAGCCATGGGAAGATATTGGGATGGATTTTGTGGTAGAGCTGCCAGAGAGCAGGGGATATATGGTGATCTGGACTGTTGTGGACCTGTTTTCAAAACAAGCCCATTTCATTCCATGCAAGGGCCTACCATCAGCGCGGTTAGCTAGAATGTTTATACAACATGTATATTGCGTACATGGGGTTCCCTGGTGAATCATTTCAGATCGGGGTGTGTGTGCAATTCACGGCTAAGTTTTGGCGAACCTTCGTCTGGTCAATTGGGTCATCGCACGTACCACCCCAGTACCAATGGAGCGGTGGAACGTGCCAATGCAATGGTGGAGAGGTATCTACAAAGCTATGTCTCCTACAAGAAGGCGGACTGGGTTGACCTCCTACCATTCGCGGAGGTGGCCTATAACAACACGGTGCACAGCAGTACTGGATATACCCCTTTCCGAGTGGTGCATGGGCAGGATTTCATCGCCATCCCTGAATACCAGCAAGGAGACCCCACGTCCTACCAACCACAGGAATGGATAACCCAAGTTGGGGGTATGGGGTAATGTGAAAAGAGCTTTGGTGAAAGCAGGGCCCAGTGCGCAAGCTCAGGCCAACAAAAAATGGAGTCTCCAGAAACAGTTCCGGGTGAGGGACCAAGTTTACCTATCAACCAAATACCTATGGTTAAGGGTGCCCTGCAAAAATTTAGCCCCTAAATATTTGGGTCCCTTCCAGATCACAATCCGGTGACCGTTAGACTGCAGTTGCCCCGAGTCCTAGGAAAAGTACACTTGGCGTTCCACTGTAGCCTCTTAAAGCTGGCTGGGAAGAACCCCTATGAACCCAGGTGTCGGGCCCTGGGGGGCCGACATTCGGGAGGGGGCCCCTCCACCCTCCCAGCCTCTCTGGACTGGCTCGCCGAAGGCCCGGACGGCTCGCCGGCCCCGCCCTGCTCCCCGGCGACTTACAGACTGCTCCGGGCGGCTGTCTCCTCACCGCCGTCCCCGTCGGGTGCCGCGCCTGCCCAAGCCTCTCCAGACTGGCCCGATGGGAGCTCGGAGGGCTCGCCGGCCTCGCCCTGCTCCCCGGCGGCTCATGATATGCACCGGCCGGCTGTCTCCTTGTCGCCATCCCTGTCGGGTTCCGCGCCTGCGCAGAACGCCGTGGTGGCCGGCATATCCAATGGGGCAGCTGGCGCAGCTGCGCGCTACCAGCTGACGGGGGCCGCTGCCCCGGGAGTCAGCCTGCGGCTGCCGGGCCCCTCCCCCGGGCTCACCGGGGTGCCACGGCCGCCCAGCCCTCCCCCCACGGAGCAGACCGGGACCTGGGCCAGGGTACCACCGGCGCAGGACGACCCCGCCCGCACAAGATCTGGGACAGGCCGTGAGGGAGACGGGCGTGTTCTGGCTGCGGTGCCAGAGTGGCTGGTGGAGTTGGCCATCAACGGCCACGAACAGGACCAGATCCGGGATGAGCCAGGGCAGGTTGCAGCGTTAGAACACGCTCAGGGGAGCACACGAACAGAGACTTACCCGACGAAGCGCCTGACGGAAGGTCCTTCCGGGGAGGGAAGGGGTGGATATAGAGGATGGGAGGGCGTGGGTGTGTTTAGGTGGGGTTTGGGTGTGTACTATGGGTGTGTATATAACAGCGTTGGTTGCGAGTAGCGACCAACGCTGGCTTTATTTCCTGCCGCGGGTTGCTGCCTTGAAGAATAAAGTGTTTGCATCTCGTGGAGGTGGTCTCCCGTTCCTGCCTTCGGCTTTTGTTCTGCTTGCCGCAGGGCGGGATTTGACACCAGGGAGGGAAAACCAGGTGTGGGGGGGTAACTGTCCGTTTTGGTGCTGCCTGACCAGCCAGCCATGTGACGCTCCGCCGGGAAGCCCACCACTCAGCTGGGGCTGCGGCCATCAACGCCAGCCACCAGGAAGCCCCGCCGCTCAGCTGGGACTGCGGCTGACAACCTTTGCCATTTTGAAGTCCCGCTGAGCAGCTGGGAGGCCGGGGCGACAGCCAAGCAGCCAGCAGGCTGCAGGAGGTTTCAGTGAAGACTGCAGTCACTGGGAATGCCTGACCAGCTGAAAACCCTGGTGCCTGCACTCCGCGGCTGCCAAACAGCTGGTGAGCCTGATGACAGCTCCCAGCTCTTTGTAGGCAGGCTGCAGTTGCTTTTCTTGGAGGACCCCCCCTTCCCTCTGGAACTGGCTATACTCCCAAGGACAGCGAAGGACTTCACCGGGTGGTGGATTGAACAGCTGGATGGAAAGCAGCACAGACAACAGGGGACAGCCAAAGGCTGTATCTAGGGAAGGGGGAGGGATTTATACCCAACCACCAGGAAGGGTGGAGCTGGGTGCGGCTGGGTGGGGCTGCAGGGGCAGAATATATAGAGCACTGGGAGCAAACCACTCCCAGTGCTAACTTTGTTTGCTTTTTCAGCTTCTGTAAAACTTTGTGTTCCTGTATCTGGTTTCCTGGTATTTTTTCTCTGTGATTGGTGGAGGGGTTAAACCCAGGACTGTTACGGACCTAACACCTGCCATACATGTAGTCATGGATTTTTTTTACCTCAGCTACAATGGCCAATGCCTCTTTATCACTTTGTGTACAATTACACTCTGCGGAGGACAGTGTCCTGGAATAGAAAGCAATTGGAACTTGAGTCCCATCGCTCTCCAAGTGGCTTAAAACAGCTCCCACCCTGTATGGTGATGCATCACATGCAAGGCACACTGGCATTGACTCTTTAAAGTGGGTGATCGTAGAACTGGTGAACAGTATGGCCTTCAATGCCTTAAAGCTTCTTTCCTGTACCTTGGTCCATTTCCCAGCAGTATTTTTATCCAAGAGCTGGTGTAAGGGCTCTGCCACTGTGGCCTTATTAGGAAGGAACGCATGGTAAAAATTTAGGAGGCCTAGGAATGCCTGAAGCTCTCCCTCCATTTTGGGGCTGGGTGCCATCTGAATGGCTTTCAATTGCGACTCAGCAGGGTGGATGCCATCGGCATCGATACAGAAACCGAAGAACTCAGTTGAAGGGACTCCAATGCTACACTTGTTTTTGTTAAGTTTAAGGCCCGCTTCACGAAGCCATTGAAGGACGGCTCTGAGCCTCAGTGGACTCACCGACAATAAGCACATCGTCGAAATAGGGGCAGACTCCCGGAATGCCCTTGAGCCTGCGCTCCATAATGCCTTGAAAAATGCCAGGAGCTACGCTAACCCCAAATTGCAGGCATTTTACTTTAAAAGCCCCTCTGTGGGTTATGATAATCTGTGCCATGGCTGTGGCCTCGTCCACAGGAAGCTGTTGGTAGGCCTGAGCCAAAT
>JAKJMR010016506.1:3745-58567 GCA_024449315.1 Daboia siamensis | reverse complement strand
ATTTGGCTCAGGCCTACCAACAGCTTCCTGTGGACGAGGCCACAGCCGCAACACAGACAATTGTAACCCACAGGGGGGGCGTTTAAAATGCCTGCAATTTGGGGTCAGCGTACCCCCTGGCATTTTTCAGGGCATTATGGAGCGAACGCTCAAAGGCATTCCGGGGGTTTGACCCTATTTCAATGATGTGTTCATCACCGGTGAGTCCACTGAGGTGCTGGCAAGGAGGCTCAGAGCTGTCCTTCAAAGGCTGCGTGAAGCAGGCCTCAAGCTTAAAAAGAATAAGTGTAGTATTGGAGTCCCTTCAACTGAGTTCTTGGGTTTCCATATCAATGCCGATGGCATCCACCCTGATGAGTCAAAAGTGAAAGCCATTCAGATGGCACCCAGCCCCAAAACGAAGGGAGAGCTTCAGGCATTCCTAGGCCTCCTAAATTTTTACCACATGTTCTTTCCTAACAAGGCTGCAGTGGCAGAGCCGTTACACCGGCTCTTGGACAAAAATACTGTGTGAAAGTGGACTAGTGTTCATGAAAGCATCTTTCAGGAATTGAAGGCTCTACTGGCAGTCAGTTCAACTATCACTCACGTTAAGGAATTGATCACGGTATGCCTTGCGTGTGACGCACCCCATACGCAGTGGGGGTTGTTCTAAGTCACTTGGAGAGCGATGGGACTGAAGTCCTGATTGCTTTTTATTCCAGGACACTGTCCTCTGTAGAGCGTAATTATGCACAAATTGATAAGGAGGCATTGGCCATAGTAGCTGGAGTAAAAAAATTCCACGCCTACTTGTATGGCAAGGACTTCACGGTCTTCACAGACCATAAACCGCTATTGCATTTATTCACTACAGACAGACAGACACCCCACATCTTATCCCCTAGAACCATGGTGGTGAACCTATGGCATGTGTGCCACAGGTGGCACGCAGAGCCTTCTCTGTGGGCACGCAGAGCCTTCTCTGTGGGCACACGCGCCATCGCCCCAGTCATAGGCCTTCAGCTGGGTTTTATAAAATCTTTTTGCTTTAGGCCTCCACTGCCGTGTGCAAAAAAAAAAAAGGTTCAATCAATTTCTACTTCTTGCAGGAAAAAAAAAGATCTCGCAAAGTTGGAATTGATTTATTGAACTTTTTAGTCCCACCCAGTCTGCCATTACCATTACAGCCACACCCACCCAATGGGCCACACCCACCCAATGGGCCATGCCCAACCGGCACCCGACAATACACAAGTGGGTTTTGGGTTGCGGTTTGGGCACTCGGTCTCTAAAAGGTTTGCCATTACTGCCCTAGAATGTTAAGATGGTCCATTTTTTAATCAGCTTACAGCTTTAAGCTAATTCACAAACCCGGCAAAGACATGGGCCATGCAGATGGCCTGAGCAGGCTTCCACTGCCTCAAATTGAGCCAGATCCGACCCCAGCAGCCCACGTTTTGTCCATTCAGGATTTGCTGGAGTTTCCCCTCCATGCGGGGGACATAGCTGCAGAAACGGTGGCAGACAAGACTCTAAGCAGAGTGCTATCTTGGGTCCACATGGGGTGGCTAGAAAAAAGCCCTGGTCCTGAGTTCTAGAGCTACTTCACAAGGAGACATGAGCTCTCAACTCATAAGGGTTTTATTCTATCAGGGAACAGGGTCATTGTTCCCACATCATTAAGGGACAGGGTATTGCAATCGCTTCATGAAGGTCATCCGGGTATTGTTTGCATGAAAGCTTTGGCACGAAGCTATTTATGGTGGCCAGGATTAGATAAAGCCGTTGAAGCTCAAGTACATGGGTGTTACACATGTCAGCAGTCTAGGCCTGAAATGCCGCACGCTCCTGTCCATAGATAGGAGGAGACACACCCACCCTGGTCGAGGATTCATATAGACTTTGCTGGGCCCTTTCAAGGACAGCTATTTCTTATAGTGGTCGACAGCCACTCTAAATGGCTAGAGGTTATACCAATCGCAAATATGACTACTGCTAGGACCATCCAGGGGCTTAGGAAACTCTTTGCAACGCACGGGCTACTGGACGTTGTAGTGTCCAATAATGGGGCCCAATTCACTGCGGCCGAATTTCAGGCTTTCCTAAGGGCAAACCTCATTAGGCATGCAACATCGGCTCCATTTCATCCATCTAGTAATGGACAAGCTGAACGAATGGTGTGAACCACGAAAGAATCACTGAAGCGCATAGTGACTGGGGACTGGCACCACAGACTGGCCGACTTTTTGCTCTGCCAACATTCCACACCATGCACGGCAATGGCCAAAAGCCCACCAGAGCTGCGCTGGGGGAGGTGACTAATCATGAAACTGGACAGGTTGCACCCAGACTGGGTGGCAGCAGAGGCCTCTCGCCCAGGACCCCCAAGGGGGTTGCAAGTGGGTGATGGGGTGTGGGCCCAGAACTATGGGCATGGGAACTTGTGGGTGCCAGGGAAAATTACCAAACCATCTCTCATACAAAGTGGCCCTAGATGGCGGGTGAGTTGTTCGTCGCCATATTGATCAGCTTAGGAAGCGTTTTCCAGAACGGCCACAAAACGAGGACTTTGTCCCAGTTCCCATCCACAGACCTCAAACCGGCAGCCAGGCTGAACAATCCACATGGTCTGAGGTTTCAAGCAGTCAGAGCAACAGGGAGGTCGTCGTAGAGGGGCAAAGCCCGGGAGTGCAACATGGGGCCCCTGATGGGGAATGTCAAGCAGAACACTACAGCCGCTGTGCTAACTCTGTGGAAGGATTAGACTCTGGGGTGGGTTGACCTGGAATGGCCAGCCAGAGAATTCCGAGTCAGCCAGATTCGCTTGAACCCATGGACCCTGGTCTACCCAGCCTGGCGGGCAAGCTGGTAGACCAGGGAATGCCCAGCTCTCCCAGGTGTTCCACAAGGGTTCGCAAGCCTCCTGTGTATTTGCAGGATTTTGTTCCAAAATAACTGAGCTATAATGTTGTGTGTGATTGAATTGCTGCTAGCCAGGAGACCCTCTGCATTAGCAAAACATGGAACAACATGCACTTTTGCATACTATTTTTGTATCTCTGTTAACTCTGTAATTGCTGTAATCATTCCTTTTGTTACTATAATGTGTGTACATTCTAGGGGGCAGGGGTGTAATGTATTGGGCTTTGTCTTACTAAAGAGTATCACGTGGGATTAATTGCTGGAAGGTTGCTTAAGCAGGGAAGCTGGCTAACGGCTCCCAGCTTCTCAGACAACCTGTCTCCAGCGCAGCCATTGGCTGCTTCTAGGGTGGCAATAGGTTGCTTTAAACTTATTGGCCGCCACCTAGAGGCCAGGGTATAAATACCTGCATTTGCAGCCCTGTTTTCCCAGTTCAGTTCCTGTAAGCAAATAAAGAATGATTCTTGCTGAACTCACTCACCTCGTCTCTTCAATCAACCACACAACCCAGTATATAACACACCTCATCCCCACCTACAGGCAGGGACTTAAAACTGCAAAGCTTGTGGTAAGAACAGTGAAGTGTTGGACTGAGAAGGCAAAGTTACAGCTACAGGCTTGCTTTGAGTGCACAGACTGGAGTGTTTTTGAATCTGCTTCAGTGGACTTGGATGAATTTACTGATACTGTGACATCATATGTTAGCTTTTGTGAGGACTTGTGTGTACCTACCAAGAGCTTGTGTATATATAATAATAATAAACCTTGGTTTACAGCTAAGCTCAAACAGCTTTGTCATGCCAAAGAGAAGGCCTATAGGAAAGGAGATAGGATTTTGTACAATCAGGCGAAGAATGTATTAACAAGGGAGATCAGGGTAGCAAAGAGAAGCTACTCCAAAAAGCTGAGAAATCAGTTCTCAGCTAATGAACCTGCAATTGTATGGAGAAGCCTGAAGAACATTGGCCACAGCAGATTTCCCTCTCTTACTGAAGAGAAACATCAACTGGCAGACAACCTGAATGTGTTCTACTGCAGTTTGATAGAAAATCACCATCATCTACCACTGCCCACCCCACCTCAGATATACCAACAGTAGACAATTGTCTCAATCCTTCCAGGCCCTTTACCTCTGGTAATCCTAGAAAAAGATTTGTGAGGTCTATTTCATAGGCAAAAGATCAGAAAAACTCCAGGCTCAGATGGAGTGACTCCTTCTTGCTTGTGTCAGAAGACCTGGTTTGCCTTCTCATTAGGTTTTGGAATGGTCAAGAGGCAGGTTCTTTGGCAGCTGAGGCATGGGGGAATACACTGACAGAGGCAACAGAGGATAAGACCTACAATGGTCACAGTGGCAGCCCCTAAAATGAGGATCTTTAGCCAATGAAAGTCCTGTAGCCATGAAAAGAGTCCAGACAAGTCAAAGGGGAATTTACTGTAGCCAATGTCTCATTTTAGTTCTTTTAAGTGCCTCATGTGGTTCTGAGCTTTCAGTCATGTTAAAACAGCACATGCCATGAAATTCTTCACAAGCATGGTTGTGTGTTAGCAACAGGTAATCAATGGCTGCTCTGTTTTCCAGTGTGGCTTACCTGACCTGCCTCAGTTCTCTGTTTATTTTATTTTATTTATTTTTTTATTTATTTAATTGGATTTATATACCGCCCTTTCCCGAAGGACTCAGGGCAGTTTACAGGGTATTTAAAACAAGAAATACAAAAGTTAAAAACAATTTAAAAAAAATTACATCAATCCCTGAAAAAGTAAAAAACCCCAATTAAAATTAAAATTAAAATTAAAATTCTCAGCCTGGTCGCGGCAAAATGAACGGAGGTCGGGGGCAGTCCTAAGCTCCACGGGCAGCTGGTTCCAGAGGGCAGGCGCACCCACTGAGAAGGCCCTCCCCCTGGGTGTTACCCGCCGGCAAGCTTTTACCGGCGGCACCCTGAGAAGACCCTCCCTGTGGGAGCGCACTGGACGAAGGGAACTTGATGCTGGCAGCAGGTGTTCCCTCAGATATCCCGGAGCCAAGCCATTTAGGGCTTTATAGGTCATCACCAGCACCTTGAATCTCACCCGGAGGGCAACCGGAAGCCAATGCAGCTCGCGGAGTAGAGGTGTTACATGGGAATATCAGGAAACCCCCATCAAAACTCGCACGGCCGCATTCTGCACCAGCTGAAGCCTCCGAGTGGTCCTCAAGGGCAGCCCCATGTAGAGAACGTTGCAGTAGTCTAAACGGGCGGTCACGAGCGCATGAGTGACTGTGTGTAGGGCATCTCGGTCCAGGTAGGGTCGCAACTGGCGCACCAAGCGAACCTGGGCAAAAGCCCCCCTGGTCACGGCTCCTATATGGTCTTCAAAATTGAGCCGGGAGTCAAGGAGGATGCCCAAGTTGCGAACCCTATCAACGGGGGGTAACACCTCACCCCCCATTGTTAAAGGTGGAATGGTCTGGTTAACCCGAGATGCTGATATGCACAGCCACTCAGTCTTAGCAGGATTGAGATGAAGCCTGTTTCTCCCCATCCAGACCTGGACCGCCTTCAGGCAAGAGGACATCACGGTGAGGGCATCGCTGGGCTGGTTCGGGGTGGAAAGAAAAAGTTGGGTATCATCAGCGTACTGATGATACCCCACCCCGAAACCACGAATGATCTCACCCAGTGGCTTAATGTAGATGTTGAACAGGAGGGGCGAGAGAACCGACCCCTGAGGAACTCCACAAATGAGAGGCCTCAGGGTGGATCTCTGCCCTCCCATCAACACCGACTGCGAGTGGCCCACGAGATAGGAGGAGAACCACCATAAAACGGTGCCTCCCATTCCCAACCCCCTGAGACGCCGCAATAGGATACCATGGTCGATGGTCTCAAAAGCCACTGAGAGATCTAATAGGACTAGGACAGAGAAACAACCCCTGTCCCGAGCCCGCCAGAGATCATTCACCAACCAATGCCGTCTCCGTGCTGTGTCCGGGCCTGAAACCCGATTGGTATGGGTCCAGATAATCAGTTTCCTCCAGGAACAGAGGAAGCTGATGCGCCACCACACTCTCAAAAACCTTCACCCAAAAGCGAAGGTTGGAGACTGGACGATAATTATTTAAAACAGCCAGGTCCAGGGCAGGCTTTTTGAGGAGGGGTCTCACCACCGCCTCCTTCAAGGCGGTGGGGAAGACACCCTCCTTCAAAGAAGCAGTTATTACTGCCTGGAACCAGCCTCGTGTCTCCTCCTGGGCTGCATAAACCAGCCAGGAGGGGCACGGATCCAACAAACAGGTGGTGGAGCTCAGCCTCCCCATGATCCTGTCCACATCATCAGGGGAAACAGGATCGAACTCAGTCCAGATAACATGCTCAAGACTGTCCGATTCCTCCACGTCAGACTCTGCCCAGTCAGAGTCCAAACCGGCCCGGATCTGAACGATTTTGTCCGTCAGATGATGACTAAACTCCTTGGCCCATCCCTGTAAGGGATCCTCCCTCACCTCCTGGTTAAGGAGGGAGCCAGTCACCCTAAACAGGGCGGCCGGGCCATTATCTGCGGACGCGATGAGGGCAGCGAAGTAATTAGACCTTGCCATCCTCATCGCCGCAAGATAAGACCTTATAAAGGTTCTTAACTGCAATCGTTCAGATTCGGATCGGCTGGACCTCCAACCGCTCTCTAGACCCCATCTCTGACGCTTCATCTCCCGGAGCTCCGCAGAAAACCATGGAGCCCAGCGGGATCTGCACCGGGTCAGAGGTCGCGAGGGTACAACACAGTCAAGTGCCCTGGTGGCCGCCCTTTCCCAGGCATCCACCAAGGCATCGACTGGGCTGTGGGTGAGGGCGATGGGTATAGAACCAAGCGCCATCTGGAACCGTTCCAGGTCCATTAGGCACCTGGGGCGGAACCACCTGGTTGGTTCCGCCGCCCAGCGGAGAGGGGTAGTATAACGGAAGACCAGCCGCAGGAGATGATGATCTGACCATGACAGGGGAACAATGGTTGGAGAACCCCCTCCCAGATCATCCAACCACTGTCGAGACAGGAACACCAGGTCGAGGGTGTGACCCCCCACATGAGTCGGGCCCTGAATTACTTGGGTCAGGCCCATGGCCGTCATGGAAGCCATGAACTCCCGAGCTAACTCAGACGACCCTCCCAGTGAAGGCAGGTTGAAGTCACCCAGAACTATAAGCCTGGAGTACTCCACCGCCAACCCTGAGAGGGTGTTGAGCAGCTCGGGCAGGGCTGTTGCCACACAGCTGGGCGCCAGGTATGTGAGCAACAAGCCCATCTGGACCTGAGGACCACATCTCAGGAGGAGGGATTCACTCCCGGCCATCTGAACAATGGTGGTCTCCCGCGGGCATAAAGTCTCCCGGACAACCACCGCCACCCCATCACCCCTTCCCTGAGCCCGTGGCTGGTGTAGCACACGGAAACCTGGGGGGCATAACTCGGTCAGAGGAACCCCTCCCTCCGAGCCCAGATCCGCACATTCCTCCTCAATCAAGTCCTGGATGAGGGGAGCCTTGTTAACGACGGATCTGGCGTTAAAATAAACCAGCCTAAGCTCAGGGGCCTGATCACCCTCATCCCCGGGCAAAAGGGTGCTAACCGGAGGGTCGGAGCGTGCCACCGCTCGAAGATAGCGGGGGCGCGATCCCACATGTTGATGTGGCCTTCCGTGCAACCACCTTCTGCCATTCCCTATCGTCGTTTAGAGAGTCTAGGGCTCAGTAGCCTGAGTTTAGGCTTTTGACCAGAGCACAGGCTAGGCTGTTGATGTTCCTGCAATTGCCCCCGACAAGTGCCGGGACCCCAACTAATGACACCACCAGTGCTATGTACTTGGCTTTAGTGAATAGGGATATATGGGGCTTGTAATCCAGTGTTAAGCTTTTCAGGTCCCTTCTTTGTCATCTCTGCAGTGAGGGCATGAGGTTGGTCAGTCACCCTAGGGCACATGGCCCTCTGGTGGAGTTTGCTGGCAAGTAAGAATAGGCTTTGATCCTATATACAGTAACCCTGGTGGTGCAGTGGTTAGAATGCAGTACTGCAGGCTGCCGTATTTTCCGGCGTATAAGACGACTGGGCGTATAAGACGACCCCCTACTTTTCCTCTTAAATTATAGGGTTTGGGCTAATAACTCAATATTTCACTTCCTGGCACACAATCTGCATATTAACAACTTGTTTAGCGTTAGTACCCTTTTTTTATAAGTGCCACAATGTTGCTAAAATAAAAGAGCTAAAACTTCGTGACCCTCCCATCCCGTGCATAAAACAGAAATGAAAAGTCTTAAGCCTTTCCGTTCCCAAATACCAAGGTTTCCCCCAAGTTTTGTGCAATTAAACAAACGGCATTTGCGTATTAATGTTTCTCCATGGAGCACAAAATTCACCCGAATTAAGGAAAGTGGGGAGCTAAAGAATCTGGGGCTACGGGGAATGCCTCTGGCATGACGGGCAAACCTGGGAAACACGAGGACTGTAGCGGCACCCTCAGTTTGCACAATCCGATCCAGAAAGCGCCCGGAGGCTCCTTCGTTACTTCTAACAGAACGTCTCCACGCCCACGTCCCGCCCGCCTCGCCTTTTAAACCCCGCCCCCTTTTCCCCTGTAACGTTTCCCTGCTCCGCCTGCTCTGTGATTTGCCCAGCTTTGCTCCATCCCCGCCAAAGGGGGGCCTCGCCTTCTTTCCTCTGAGCTCTCTCGCTTGGTGCGTTGCTGCTCTCAGTTCCGCACTCCGTGACCGGGCAAGTGATTCTTCTGGTCGGCACGGTCAGGCGGTGCCTCGGCGGGAGCAAAGGTGCTCCCTTCTTACTGTTGAGCGGCGCGCCTCTGGGGACCGCCTGCCCCTCCTCTCGTCGGGGACCTGACAGCCAGCATTGGAAGCTCCAGCATGGCCAGTCCTAGAGAGAGTAATGGCGGTGGCTGCAGCAGCCACCCCATGATCTGACGAGAGTTTGCCCTCCATCACCCGTTCGCTGTTGGCCGCTTAACCATGGGTCGCCATCGCCTACCTCCATTCACCCAGCGATCCCGCTGTCCAGCAGAAAAGATCAGAGAGGTGAATAGTATTTTCCGGCGTATAAGACGACTCGGCGTATAAGACGACCCCCAACTTTTGAGATGATTTTCATGGGTTAAAAAGTCATCTTATATGCCGGAAAATATGGTACTTCTGCTGACTCCTGGCTACCAGCAGCTTGGCAGTTCGAATATCACTGGCTCAAGGTTGACTCAGCCTTCCATCCTTCCGAGGTCGGTAAAAATGAGAACCCAGATTGTTGGGGGCAATATGCTGACTCTTTAAACTGCTTAGAGAGGGCTGTAAAGCACTGTGAAGCGGTATATAAATCTAAGTGCTATTGCTATTGCTATATAACAGGAACCAGTCCAGGGGAAGTTTTACATGGCTTTAGGAGAAAGAGATAATTTCAGTATGATTGCAGATTAGTTCAGCATTGCTAATATTTTGGCATATGGGGACTCTGGGGGCTTGACAGCCTGACATTTTGAAACAAGTGACAGCATTAGTAACTGCGGCCATGCACAGCATGTACATGGTCTCATCTTTGAAGTTAGTGCTGGTTTCCCAGTCAAAAGTAGTGGTTACATGATAAGATAGTAACACAGGTGCAGAGAGCAGGGGAAAACTGTGCAGACAGAAATGAACAAAGCTGGCAAAACTAAAAAAACGCAGTGACATCCCCTTATTTTGTCAGCGACGCAGATCTCAGATAAGGCACATCTTGTTACGCAGATACTCGTGCTGAGCTGTAGGAAGTGGTTTGTTCAGCATATCAGCAATCTGGTCATGTGTAGGCACATACTGCAATTTAACAAAACCTTGTTTAACTACTTGTCTTATATTTTGATAACGGATGTCAATGTGTCTAGACCTGGAACCTGTAAAGCGATTCTCAGATATATAAACCACAGATTTGTTGTCTTCCATCACAGTGATTGGTCGAATCGGGTGTGTCCAGATATCTGTGACTAAAGCATCAAACCACCTTAGAGAATTACATGCATCTGAAACACAAGCATATTCAGCTTCAGTAGATGAACAAGAAACAAAATTCTGTTTATGCACGTGCCAGTAAACAGGACATCCATTTAAAAACATCATATAACCTGAAGTACTTTTACATGATTGCTTATCACTCGCCCAATCAGAATCTGCATAACAACATAACTCTGCATAGTCAGTATGTGTGGGTTCTAACAATAACTTCATGCTTTTAGTGTGTTTTAGGTATCTCAATAGTTTCTTAACACATGTCCAATGAAACTGTTTTGCTTTGCCTACGTGTCGTGATAGGAGATTAACACTAAGTGCAATGTCGGGTCTAGTCCAACTACTGATATACAGCAGCGACCCAATGACTGAGCGATAAAGTGTTTGATCCTCGAACTCAGGACTTGGTTCATGTGTCAAGTTGTGAAAATCGGTTTGCATGGGTATACTCACTGGTTTAGCATCCTTCATGTTGCAGTGATGCAATAGTTGTTCAATTTTATCTTCTTGTGTAAGACTGAATCCCTTCTGAGTTTTATTTATTTATTATTTATTTATTATTTAGACTTATATACCGCCCTTCTCCCGTAGGACCCAGGACGGTTCACAAGGCGATTAAAACAATATAACAATACAAAAGTTAATAACAAATTAAAATAAATTAAATTATCAGATCTTTTTGTAAACACACATTCATCTGTTTCGGACTTAATAAAGCCCATTGAATTTAGTTTGTCAGAAAGACATAAGTACCACATTAAACCAGACTGTTTCAGACCATAAAGACTTTTGTGTAGAAACCAAGTTTCCCCTTCCTGTTGTCGGAGACCTGGAGGACCTTTCACATAAATTTCTTTATCAAGATCAGTGTGTAGATAAGCCGTTTCAACATCAAACTGGAAAACCTCTAAACCAAGGATAGTCGCAGTGGCTAAGGCGATTTTCACACTCTCAGTCCGCACTGTGGGTGAATAAGTATTTGTATAGTCCTCAGGATAATGTTGAGAAAAACCCTGGGCTACAAGTCTGGCCTTATACAACAATTCACCATTTGCCTTCTTTTTAATTGTGTAGACCCATCAAGTGCCAATAACTTTCTTGTTTGCTGGAGGGCTTGCAGGTGTAAACACTTGAAGTTTCTTTAGACTGTCCACTTCAGCCTGCATTGCCTTAAACCATTTATCTTGCTCTGATGCAGGAAGATGTTTGATTTGTGTGAACTTATCAGGAGGAAGTGTAACATTACAAATCAAAGGTAAAGGTGCTTTCGTTACTTGCCATGAATATCGTTTTGGAGGGATTCCCTTTGTGGTCCTCTTGGAACGTCTCGGAACAACTGTCCATTCTTCTTCCGTTTCATCCTCGTCTTCATCATCGTTGCCAGTGGCAGCATTGGCAGCTTGTGAAGATGGAACAGCAGGAAGAGAGGAACTCGTGGAAGGAACATTCGCCTGTGCATCGTGATCATCAGGCTGTGTGGCATTAGCAGCAGCATCTGTAGGAAAATAAACTCCAGGATCGTTAGAATGAATCCTGGACCAGTCAGCATCTTCCTCAAAAGTAGCTGATTGTGAAATCACTATTACATGAGAAGAGTCAATGTATTTGCTCCATTTTGAATTATCATCAATACCCATAAATCTCATTCTTTTTGCTGCAGGACCCCCTTTCTTTCTTTGGGCTAAATGAATAGTCACCATAGCATATGAGCCTGTACTGAGGATTTGGAGTCACCCTGCCTCAATATATAGCCAGACCCTCTGTTAGCAACCAATCCGATTGAACCCATGTTTGCTGCCCAAAGTTGACCAATTGCAGGACTCGAGATGTCCTGTCTGGGTTGCTGGAGAACCGTTAGTTCTCCAGCAACGCACGTGGTGATATTCCAAAAGCCCAGTACATAACAGTGCAAATATGATTCTTGCCACTGTTATCACATGTAAAATCAAATATATACTTTATCAATCTTTTCTGACATAATACCTAATAAAAAAAGTTCAGGTTTAAAATCTAAATGTTTTCACAACATCTTTTCTAGCCAAGTATGTATTTTTTTTCCAGTACCTCTTTGTTTCAACACATGTCCACCTTACAGGATAATAGGTACCTGACTTATGTTTACATTTCCAACATCTATCTGACATATTTTAAACTTTTTTGCCAATCTTGCTGGTGGCAAGTGCCATCTATAAAACATTTTATATAAATTTTTTTTATAAGAAGCTGCCATTGTCAGTTTATAATTTCTTTCCCACAAATTTTGCCATTTTTCTAATTCTATGTTGTATCTGAAGTTCTTTGCCCATATTATCATTGTTTCTTTAACTTGTTCATCTTCCATTTTCAAATTCAATAAAAATTTATAGATTTTCTTAATTAGCTTCTAATCAGAGGTTAATAATGTCTGACCAAACAAGGTCTGCTCTTTATAAAATCCATACAGTTTAACATCTTTATCATGTAGCGGAGAGAGGAGCTGGGGCGGGATCGGTACTGGCTGGGAGGCTCTGCTGGAGCTCTGCCAATCCAGCATGGAGGTTGGGAGCTCTGGCAGCGTTCGCTGTGGCTGGTCAGCGCTGCTGAGGAGGGCCAGCTGGGTGGCGGGTGGTTGGACTGGGGCGGCCACCGAGGCTGGAGCTCTGTTGCATCTCAGAAGGCAGCTGGCTGGAAAAAAGAGGGAAGAGGTAGGGAGAAGAAGGGAAGTCATTAAAAAGGAAGGGGGAGGAGTTTGGTTTTGGCGCAAGGAAAGAAAGGAAAAAGAAAATGGAGGGAGAGCAAGAAAGGAGGTTGGTTGGTTTTTCTTCTGCTTCTATGGGGAAAGCCAGATGTAGTAAGGAAGAGGAAGGAGAAAGGTTCCTGTGGGGAAAGCCTAATGAAGTAGGGGAGAGGAAAGAGAGAGGTTTCTGTGGGGCAAGCCTAATGGAGTAGGGGAGAGGAAAGAGAGAGATTTCTGTGGGGCAAGTCTGAAGGAGATAAGGGAATAGAGAAGCAGGGGTTCCAGTGAGGCAAGGCCAGAGGGAGAAGAGGAGATAGAACAAGGGAAGTTCCTGTGAGCTGCTGAGAGAGACTGACCACCATTATTGCACATAAGCCGCTACTGACAGAGACTGAGCACCACCGCACCATGGGTCTTGGCCAAGCAGAGGAGTCGAAGTAAGTTGTCAATGCTGCTAACATCGGATGTTCTTGCTTTGACAACATAGGGAGATGCAGCCTTTTTCTTTCTATGCTTTACTCTTAGAATTAGATGATACTTGAAAAGGAGGAGGAATGTGATGGGAGTTAATTAGACATAACAATTCTGCAGCTTTTGAAGTAAGAGATGATAAGAAATGGTGGTTGGAAACAGGAGGGAAAGCTTGCATTTCAAACTAATTGGAGAATGTGATTTATGACTGCAAATTAGAGGTGGGAATTGTGCTTTGATACTATATGTTTAGGGGAGGGGAATTCAGATTTTGGCTTCGACCATGTATGTGTCGAAGCTATGCTATTCTATTAAAGATTCTTTAAGGTAAACAATGCCTTGAAGTTCTTTGAAGAGTTACATTTGTTGGAACCATGACATAAGGGACCCCTTGGACCGGAAGCCAGACCAAGAGAGGGCCAGGAGACTTCAGAGTTCCTTTTGGGGGTAGCGCTACAATCATATCTAACTTGCATTAATAAGTATGTCCAACAAGATAGATCTACACCCTGATTTTCCATCTCTTGCTTAGATTTTAAATTCCCTTCAGAATTTAGAATATCTCTATATGTAAATATTTTCTCAAAATTAACTAAATTTGGATGTATAAATGCTTCCATTGTTGAAAGCCATCCTGGAATTTTCAAATATATTTTACATTTTTTCCCCATGTTCATAGTAATGCATTTCTTATATAGTGGTTTTGAAATTATTTATGCATTTTATCTTTCCCATACCATAAAAAAGCATGCCAACCAAGTTGTAAACCATGTGCCTCCAAATATAACAACCTTTTGTTTCTCAGAGTTATCCATTCTTTTATCCATGTTAATACAGATGCTTGTTAATATAAAACCCACTCTGGCAAGTCAAAACCTCCATTTTCCTTAGCTTCTTGTAGCATTTTCAATTTAATTCTAGCTTTCTTTCCTTGCCAAATAAATTTCAAAATTAATGAATTTAAGTCTTCAAAAAAAATTTTCTCTAGTTTTATAGTTATCGTTTGAAATAGAAACAGTAGTTTTGGTAATATATTCATTTTCACCGTGGCAATTCTTCCTAACATCGACAATTGCAAGTTTTTTTCCTTTTTCCAAGTCCAATTTTATTTGGTTCAATGATTTTGTGTAGTTCTCTTCTTTTATCGTTGAACATCTTGCTGTTAAATATATTGCCAAGTATTTAACCTTTTTAACTATTTGTAGTTCTATTTTTTCTGATATTTGCATTTTTTTGCTTATCTGTGAGATTTTTAACTATCCCTTTAGTTTTTTCTCTGTTTATTTTCAGACCTGCTATTTCTCCATACAGTTGTCTTTTCCAATAATTTAGGAATCATCTCTAAAGGTTCTTCTAAAATAAATACCAAGTCATCTGCAAATGCTTTCAGTTTATAAGTTTCACCTTTTATTTCTAGTCCTTTAATTTCTTTATCTTGTCTATGATAAGTTACAATGGTACTGAAAAAAGTGACTTATGACCATTTTTCACACTTAAGTCTGTTGCAGCATCCCCAGGGTCATGTGATTTACATTCGGATGCTTGGCAACTGATTCATACTTATGACATTCACAGTGTCCCAGGATCATGTGATCAATGGCCGGGGGGGGCATGGCCAACTCATCACTCAGGTTGCAGGGTGCCTGTGGGGGGGAATCTGTGGGTCTCTGGTGGAGGGGGATGGGACTGGGGTGGGTGCCTTCCTTCCCTCCCTCTCTCCCATTGTTCCTTCCTTCCTTCCTTCCTTCCTTCCTTCCTTCCTTCCTTCTTTCCTTCCTTCCTTCCTTCCTTCCTTCCTTCCTTCCTTCCTTCCTTCCTTCCTTCCTTCCCTCTTTGTACCTTCCTTCCTTCCATCCCTCCCTTCCATTGTCCTGCACTACACCGCCCAGACCCCAGCCTGGTTTTGGCAGGCAGCAGTGCATTCTCACCACATGGACCAGCCGGTGAGGTGAACTGGCAACATCACAGCCACATCCTGGCCCTGCATGCACCTCAGCCTCTGCACACGCACAGGCAGGGCCAGGATGTCACTGGTTCACCTCACTGGCCACTCAGTGTGGTGAGGAGAATGCGCAGCTACCTGCCAAAACTCGGCGCTCAGAAGCCACCCACATGGGATGCTCAGAAGACGCCCGGTGCTCAGAATCCGCCCAGTGCTCAGAATCTGCCCAGTGCTCAGAAGCCACCCCCGTGGGGCGCTCAGAAGCCGCCCACCCTCAGAAGGCACTCAGTGCTCAGAAGCCACCTGGTGCTCAGAAGCTGCCTGGCTCTCAGAAGCCACCTGTTGCTCAGAATCCACTCGTGCTCAAAAGCTGCCTGTGCTCAGAAGCTGCCCATGCTCAGAAGCCGTGCTGTGGGAGCAGAAGTACGGCTCAGCTGTAGCTGAACACGGCGATCTTGGTGTTTTGGGGGGAAAGGCTAGCAAGCGAATGGCTCCTGCCCAGCTCGCTTGTGGAAAACATGCTGCTTGCTAAGTGAAGCCCCAGGATCAGGGGGTTACGGCTGATCCATGTTTCAGCTGTATCAGCTGTAGCCCGCTGATCCTGGGGCTTCACTTAGCAAGCAGCATGTTTTCCGCAAACAGGTGAGCTGGGCAGGAGCCATTCGCTTGCTAGCCTTTCCCCCCAAAAGACACCACTTGCTCACTCACCCTTCCTAAACTTGCTGTTCCTCTGAAAACAGACCACTTCTTCCAAAAACAGGCTGGTCTGCCCCTTTTATACCTTTTCTTCTCTCTGCCCTCCTCTTCTCTTCCGGGTGCACCATAAGCTCTCATTAGTAGGTTGCCACAAATCCTGGGGATTCTGACAAGCTTTGCAGCTCCAGCTGATCTCCTCCAGATTTGTGCACTCTGTTTTAACTGGTTCCCTCCCCCACTCCAATTAGCTAGGTCTTGCATACCACTAGCCAGGTGCTCACGTACCACTAGTGGTACACGTACCACCAGTTGAAAAGCCCTGGTTTATATAACTCTGCCGGTAGCCCATCTGGTCCCGGAGTTTTTTTCATTTTTTTGTCTTCTTATAGCTTCTGTTAATTCCATTGTTGTTATTTTTTTCATTTAACATGATTTTGAAGTTCTCAGCTTGTCCGGCGAAGTCAGGGAAAGAACGCAGCCGGAACAAAACTTAGTCCTCAGGAAAGTGTTTATTGAAAACAAAAGGCGTACAACGAACCAAAAGGAAGCGAAGTCAGCGTTGGCTACTACCCACAACCAACACCGCTAAATACCCCACCACCACATACGCCCAAACCCCACCCATACATGCCCACATCCGCCCAAACCCTATGACCGCCCCGCCCTTCCCTGGTAACACCCTCCCGCCTGCCAGGTGAGCTCCCGTCAACCCCGGAGACCACCGCCTCGTGGCCTGCCATCTCCCCGGACCACGCCCATCTCCCACCCGTGCGCAGCTCCCAGATGACTCCGGTCCACCTTTGCACCCCCCACACCCCTGGCGCCACTACGTCCCCAGCCACCGCGTCTTCAGCCATGCTGACAGGCTCTAGCCGTGTGCTCCGAGACCGCCTCCCAGCTGGTCCAGCACGGCTGTGCTCCTCAGTCCGCACCGCGTCCAGGCGTGTTGCGGCACGGACGGGCCCGGTGCTGGATGACGACGCCACGGAGCCCACTGGTACTGGGTGGGGCTCGGCAGCGACGTCCTGTGCATGCACGCGCTGCCCAGCTGACGGGGAGGCTCTGTGTTTGCGGTGGAGACTGTCAGGCGACGGCTGGCGTGAGGAAGGCGTGCTCGCGTCGCTCAGAGGTGAGCCTGGGTCCGGAGCGGGCTGGGAGGCAGAGGGTGGCTCCTGCAGTGCGGGAGGGCCCACTGAATGTCGGGCCCATGGGGCGCGACAGAAGTTTTCTGAAACTTTTGGTAAATTATTCTTATCCAGATATTGAATCATTTTCTCTCGTGAAATTTCTTCTATATCATACAATTTCTCATAGTATTCTTTAATTATTTTTTTTATTTCTTCCTTTTTAAATTGTAAAGAGCCTTTTTCATCTACTAAATTATTTATCAGTTTTTTCTCCTGTTTTTTACGTTTATAGGTTAACCATCTTCCTGGTTTGTTTGTATTTTTGAAAAAAATTATTTTGCTTTTTTAACTTGATGTGCCAATTTTTATGATTCCATTAAATTTAATTTATGTTTTATTATTTCCATTTCTTTTTTCAGTATTTTTTTTGTGGATTTATTTGTAGTTCTAATTCTAGTTTTTTAAAATTCTTCCCTTAATAGTATATATTGTCTTTTTTCTTTGTTTTTTTTTTCACAGTATATGTTATAGCTACACCTCTAAAATATGCTTTGGCTGTATCCCATACATTTTGTAGTGTTGTATCTTCTTTTTTGTTTTCTTAAAAAAACCCCTCCATTTCTCTTGTTGCTAATTAGATAAATACTTTTTCTTTTAATATGGATTGATTAAAAGTCCATCTTCATTTTTTTGTATTCCTTTCCATGTCATTTTTAAAGGATTATGATCTGCCCATGTACTTAATTCTATCTCAGTCTCCTGCATATTGGTCCTTAATTCAGGTGTCATCCAAATCATGTCAATTCTGGACCAAGATTTATGACTATTGAAATAGAATGTATATTGTAATTTTTTCAGATTTGTTTCCCTCCAAATATCTTGTACCCCAATTTCCTCTATCATATTAAAAAAAGTCTTAGAAAGTCTTTTTCTTCCACTTTTTCCTGTTTTGTTGCTTTTGTAGTCCAATGTCCCATCTACTGTACTATTGCCTTAGAGTCTCCTATTAAACAAATATTTTGGTATTCCATTTCTGTTATTTTTCTATGTAGATCTTGATAGAAGTCTTCTTGTTTATTATTTGGTGCATATATTGCTACCAAAAGTGTCTGTTTTTGATGTAAAAATATTTCTACCATCACAATTCTTCCTTCTTCATCTGAGTAAATCATTTTAGAATCTATTGTCTCTTTAACATATACAGCTACTCCTCTTTTTTTCTGTTGTGCTAATGCATAATAGAATTTCCCAATTTGGGGGTATTCCAAAAGTTTATAGTATTGTTTTTTATATGTGTCTCTTGCAAACAAATTATATTCCTATTTAATTTCTGTAATTTTTTGAAGATTTTATTTCTTTTTGATGGGGAATTCAGTCCATTTATGTTTACTGAAAAAAATCCGTTTTCTTTCTCCATTTTGTTCACTTATATTTAGGTTTTGTTGATTTCGTAGTCCTCTGCTCCCTTACCAATCCCTCACTCTCTTTATCAGGCTTCTCTTTCTCTTCTTCTGTTTGTAAAGTTGTTTCCTCTACTGTTTGTTCTGTCTGTTTCTGGTCTTTCCTCTCCTCTCTGTTTGAGCAGTATTTATTTTTTCTCGCTACAACTAGGTGTTCCAACAGAGGGTGCAGAAGAGGTTTTTTCATCATTTTAGTAAGGTTTGGTGCACTCATTTTTCAGTAGAGTGAGTTTTGTAAATCCACAGAAAGAAAAGCAAGATTAAAAAAACCCCAACTACCTTAGGCTATAATCCAGCCATAAAATAAGCCAACTACTTTGTTGTTGTTGTTGTTAGTTGCGAAGTCATGTCTGACCCATCGCAACCCCATGGACAACGTTCCTCCAGGCCTTCCTGTCCTCTAACAACTTCTGGAGTCCATTTAAGCTCACGCCTACCACTTCAGTGACTCCATCCAGCCACCTCATTCTCTGTCGTCCCCTTCTTCTCTTGCCCTCAACCTTTCCCAGCATTAGGCTCTTCTCCAGTGAGTCCTTCCTTCTCATTAGATGGCCAAAGTATTTGAGTTTCAGCTTCAGGATCTGGCCTTCTAAAGAGCAGTCAGGGTTGATCTCCTCTAGGACTGACCGGTTTGAACGCCTTGCAGTCCATGGGATTCGCAGGAGTCTTCTCCAGCACCAGAGTTCAAAGGCTTCAATTCTTTGGCGCTCAGCCTTTCTTATGGTCCAACTTTCACAGCCATACATTGCAACTGGGAAGACCATAGGCTTGACTATATGCACTTTTGTTGGCAGGGTGATGTCTCTGCTTTTTAGTGTGCTGTCTAGATTTGCTATGGCTTTCCTCCCCAGGAGGAGCAAGCATCTTTTAATTTTTTGGCTGTAGTCCCCATCTGTGGTGATCTTGGAGCCCAGGAAAATAAAATCTGTCACTACCTCCATTTCTTCCCCATCTATTTGCCAGGAATTGAGAGGTCCGGACGCCATGATCTTGGTTTTCTTAATGTTAAGTTTCAACCCAACTTTTGCACTCTCCTTCTTCACCCGCAACAAGAGGCTCTTTAGCTCCTCTTCACTTTCTGAGAACTACTTTAGACTAATCCAAATGTTCCAGTTAGTTTAAAGATGTAAAAAGCCCTCTGTTTCTAAATATATTCTGTTGTAGTTATGTCCAGGGTCAAAAAATATGATTGTAGAGAGTATTTTCTAACACAGAGTCATGTAAAGCTTTTGTTTACACCAGGTGTTGTTTCAAGGTCATAGGCTTCTCAAGTTCTTTTGATATTTTGGTATTGTTGTAATATCTCCTTTTACCACTAGATGTTCTTATTTACTATGTTGTCTATGTCCAGGTTTAGAAGATTTTTAAAAAGTTTCTTTTAAAGTTCTTTTTAAATTATTTCTCTTAGAAATTGAATATGAAAATATTTTCCACACATGGGGCTTAGCTAATTTTTCTTTAAATCAGTCCAAATTCCATTTTTATATATTTTGCATTCCTTAATTTCCTTCTCCTATTTGTAATATCTCGCCACTTTTAACTCCCTTCTTCCCTTGTATTTCCAGGGTCTTTGCTTTGGAAATTTTTTCCAAGTCCATAAGGAAGAGGAATAAAAAAAATGTCACACAGTTTTCATCACGTTGTTGACAGTCAGCTGTTCGGTGGCTTGCCATGGCTCCTCGCTTTTTTCCCGGCTGATGATGACTTGGACTGCCTGTGCCTACAGGAAGCCTTTCCTCTGTCCATTTGAACAGGTCCCTTGGTTTGTCTGGACCGACCACCATCTGGTCCAGATTCCAAAAGCTTTTCTTCTTCTTTGTTGCCTCTCCAGGGCTACTTTCCAACCCCTTGGGGTTGCCAGACAGAACGAAATTGGGCTAAGAAGCCAGAGCTCCGGTGTCTTCCACCTATCTCATCATGGCATCAGACCAGAAGTCCCTCTCTCCATAATTTTTATGGCAGTCTGGGTAGTTAGGCTGCAGTGGTGTTTTCCTGGTGAATGATCTTATCCAGATCCAATATCTGAGTTCAAAGGGGTGGAGGGCTTCTTCCAGTGGCAGCGTCTGGGTCAAAGCACTGTGCCTCCACAAATCGCGAAATTGCTGGTATAAAGCTGCAAGATAGGAGGATAGAACCACATCCCCTCTTTCTAGGCTCAGTGAGTGCGGATCTTTAAAGGTGTCAGGAGGTCAGCAGGTGGGTCTCTTGGCAGAGCTTGCCCAGTAGTGTCTTAATCTCCCTGTTCTGGTGTTCTACCCTCCCGCAAAAGGATGGGTGCCCGGGTTTGTGAAGGTTTTGGGTGATTCCAGGGTCCTGAAGGATGTGGGTGATGACCTGTGACACAAAGTGTGTCCGTCAGTCCATGTATAAGACACTTGGCACTCCGAACCTGGGCACAATGTCTTTCAGTATGTGTCGTGCTGTCTCAAGGGCAGTGGCATGGTGACAGGGAAAAGCTTTTACCCAATGGGTGAGCTGGTCCCTGCATACGAAAACATATTGGTAGCCATTTGCCTGGGGAAGCTGAATATAATTTAATTATAATTTTTCAAAGAGGTGTTGTGCCCATGGTCTTTCTCCTGCATGTATGGCTTTTCTGGAGGAGACATTGTTGGCTTGACATATTTTGCAAGTTTTGGCTATGCTGGTGGCTTTGCTGTATGCCCCTGGGATGTACCAGACTTGCCTGATGGCATCTACCATTGCCTGAGTCCCGCAATGGCCCTTTGAATGTAGCTGTTGACATATCAGTCGTAACAGGTAACGAGGACTATTGGTCTGCCGTCTGGGACCCACCAGAACCCATCCCTAAAGCTAGCCTCAAATATCTCCTTCCAAGTTTCTGACTCTCAAGGTTGGGAGGGAGATTGACACTGGCAGTTTGGGTGGTGACTGATTTTGCAGTGGCATCTGCGTACTGATTCCCCTTTGTTACTCAGGACTAATCCTTCTGGTAGGCTTTACAATGGATGTGTCAACTCTGCAATGAAGCTGAATGAAGCCATTTTGGCTCATTTTTGGTTGGCACCAGACTGAGAGGAGGATGGTGGCATTTTTGTGCTGGCCTAAACAATTCTCTGTCCTGTGGGAACAAAGGTCATTTCTGTTCGTTAGATTGGGGAGTTGAGCCTAATGTTAGAAATCCCACCAAATTATTCTATTGGGGAACGTACATGATTGCATAGTAGTGGGGTGGGAAGTTTAACTTTGTAATACTGTAACTTTTTGGAGGGAACTTTAGTCTTGGTTTCACTTTTGACTGTGCTGATACTTTCTAGCCAATAAACATGTTCTTAAAGGAAAACTCAAGCCTCAGAGTTCTGTTTTAGTTGGTCTCATCTATTGGAACCATGGCAGGATGACTGCCAGGGCTGAGGGTAGCTGGATGGCTTTCAGCAGCTCAGAGACCAAATTTGCATGGGTGATTGGATACCCAGTCAAGTTTAAGAATCCTTGTTGCTTCCACAAAGCACCTGTTGTATGGCAAACCCCAAATGCATATCTAGAATCAGTATATATGTTAGTAGACCAGTTCCCAGTGGCTTTACACACTTTTATTAAAGCTAGAAGCTCAGCCACTTGGACGCTGTAGGAGGAAGGCAGCACGGAAGCCCACTTTCATGGAGGGAAATGACTGTGACCCCTGAATCTCACATCCCCTCATGTATATAGGATGACCCATCTGTAAAAAAAATTCTATGGGTTTTGCAAAGGAAAATCAGGTCGGGCCATGGTAGTTTGGCATCATGGACCAGGTGGAGACAGTCATATAAAGTTTCATTGGACTGTTCCATGGGCAGTAGGGTGGAAGGATTGAGTGTAGTGCATTGCTCGAAAGAGATATGGTCCAAGGTGAACAATTCAGCCTCATATTGGGTAGCTGCTGTTGGGTAAAAGCCTGGGTCTGGGACTTGAAAATGGCAAAAACGTCATGGGGGACTTTTAGGACTAGGGGATGACCTAGGACAGGGGTAGGCAATTTTTTGGGTTTCACTTGTATGTGCCAGATTTTTTATTACATTTCCAACATTTACTAGACATATTTTAAAACATTTTTGCTAATCTAACAAGTGGTAGATTCCATCTGTAAAACATTTTATTTAATTTTTTTTATAAGAGGTTGCCATTGTCAATTTATAATTTCTTTCCCAAAGATTTTGCCATTTCTCTACAGTAATTCTATATTATATCCAAAGTTTTTTGCCAGCTGTATCATTGTTTTTTTCACTTGTTCATCCTCCATTTTCAAATTTAATAGAAAATTATATAGTTTCTTAATCAGTTTCTCATCAGAAGTCAACAATATCTGATCAAATATTGTCTGTTCTTTATAAAAGCCATATATTTTCACATCTTTATCATATCTCGATTGCATTTGCAATTGAGGCCACCATGACAATTCAATACCCTGGTCTACAAGCTCTTGTTTAGATTTAGATTTAGATTTTAGTTTCCATTCAGTATCCAAAATGTCCTTTTATGTCATTTTTTTCATATTTCACTAGTTTTGGGTGAACAAATGCTTCCATTGTTGAAAGCTATCCTGGGATTCTCAAGTAGATTTTAGCTTTTAGCTTTTTCCACACAAAAAGTAGTGAATTTCTTACATAGTGATTTTGAAAGTATCTATGAGTTTTATTCTTCTAATACGATAGAAATGTATGCCATCCAAGTTGTAAATCATGTCCTTCTAGGTATAACAGTCTTTTATGTCTGAGAGTTATCCATTCTTTTAGCCATGTTAAGACACATGCTTGATAATATAAGACCCAATCTGGTAATCCAAATCCTCCATTTTCTTTGGATTCTTATAGCATTTTCAGTTTAATTCTAGCTTTTTTTCCTTGCCAAATAAATTTCAAAATCAATGTATTCAAATCATCGCAAAATTTCTTCTCTATTTTTATAGGTACTGTTTGGAACAAGAAAAGCAGTTTTGGTAATATGTTCATTTTCACAGTAGCTATTCTTCCTAATACTGATAGTTGTAGGTTTTTCCATTTTTCCAGATCTAATTTTATTTGATTAAGTAGTTTTATATAGTTATCTTCTTTTATCGTTGCTGTTAAGTATAGCCTTAATCAATGACTTTCGCTTTAACTTTTTGAAGACTTTTTGAAAGACAGTGACACCTAGTGCTGGAAAGGAGGCATAGTTTTATTTGTTGTGTCTAACTATAGAATTGAGGGACGCGGTGGCTCAGTGGGTTAGGACGCTGAGTTTGTCGATCAGAAGGTCGGCAGTTTGGTGGGTCGAATCCCGAGTGCCGCGTAACAGAGTGAGCGCCTGTTACTCGTCCCAGCTTCTGCCAACCTAGCAGTTCAAAAGCACGTAAAAATGCAAGTAGAAAAATAGGGACCACTATGGTGGGAAGGTAACAGGGTTCCATGCGCTGTTTTTTAAAAGATGATGTATCATTAGTATCTGACACCAGATAAGTTGTCAAGAATATATAACAGTATCTCAAATGAGTGTTGGAAATGTAAATGTAAAGAAAGAACTTTTTATCATTTATAGTAGACATGTGACAAAGCAAAGAAATATTGGAGTAGGATTCACATCTTAATACAGAAGATTCTAGACTTCCGGGTGGCAAGGCTCCGTCAATGCGTGGATCTGGCGTGCATTATGGAAACTTGGGTGGGGTCGGAGGGAGGGGTCCCTCTGACTGAATTATGCCCCCCAGGTTCCCGTGTGCTACACCGGCCGCGGGCTCAGGGTAGGGGTGGAGGGGTGGCGGTGGTTATCAGGGAGACTTTATGTCCGCGGGAGACCACCATTGTCCAGACTGGCGGGAGTGAGACCCTCCTCCTGAGATGTGGCCCTCGGGTTCAGATGGGCTTGTTGCTTACATACCTGGCTCCCAGCTGTGTGGCAACAGCCCTGCCCGAGCTGCTTGACACCCTCTCAGGGTTGGCGGTGGAGTTCCCCAGGCTTATGGTACTGGGTGACTTCAACCTGCCTTCACTGGGAGGGTTGTCTGAGTTGGCTCGGGAGTTCATGGTTTCCATGACAGCCATGGGCCTGACCCAAGTAATTCAGGGCCCGACTCATGCGGGGGGTCACACTCTCGACCTGGTGTTCCTGTCCGGACAGTGGTTGGATGATCTAGGAGGGGGTTCACCGGTCATTGTTCCCCTGTCATGGTCCGACCATTATGTCCTGCGGCTGGTCTTCCGTTATGCTACCCCCCACTGCTGGGCGGCAGAACCGACCAGGTGGTTCCGCCCCAGGCACCTAATGGACCCGGAACGGTTCCAGATGGCGCTTGAGTCTATACCCATCGCCCTCACAGCCCAGTTGATGCCTTGGTTGATGCATGGGTTAGGGCAGCTGCTGAGGCACTGGACTGCATTGTACCCTTGCGACCCCTGACCCGGCGCAGATCCCATTGGGCTCCATGGTTTTCTGTGGAGCTCCGGGAGATGAAGCGTTGGAGACGGGGTCTAGAGAGCTGTTGGAGATCCACCCGATCCGAATCTGATTGCAGTTAAGAACCTTTATAAGGTCTTATCTTGCGGCGATGAGGACAGCGAAGGCTAATTACTTCGCTGCCCTTATCGCGTCCACAGATAATCGCCTGGCCGCTCTGTTTAGGGTGACTCGCTCCCTTCTTAACCAGGAGGTGAGGGAAGATCCCTTGCAGGGGCGGGCCGACGAGTTTAGTCATCATCTGACGGACAAAATCGCTCAGATCCGGGCCAGTTTGGACTCTGACTGGGCGGAGTCTGACATGGAGGAATCGGACGGTCTTGAGCATGTTATCTCGACTGAGTTCGATCCTATTTCCCCTGATGATGTGGACAGGATGAGGAGGAGGCTGAGCTCCACCACCTGTTTGTTTGACCCGTGCCCCTCCTGGCTGGTTTATGCGGCTCGAGAGGAGACACGAGACTGGTTCCAGGCAGTAATAACTGCTTCCTTGAAGGAGGGTGTCTTCCCTGCCTCCCTGAAGGAGGCAATGGTGAGACCCCTCCTCAAGAAGCCTGCCCTGGACCCAGCTGTTTTAAATAACTATCGTCCGGTCTCCAACCTCTGCTTTCTGGCAAAGGTTGTTGAGAGTGTGGTGGCTCATCAGCTTCCTCTGTTCCTGGATGAAACTGATTATCTGGACCCGTACCAATCGGGTTTCAGGCCTGGGCACAGCACGGAGACGGCATTGGTCGCGCTGGTGAATGATCTTTGGCGGGCTCGGGACAGGGGTTGTTCCTCTGTCCTAGTCCTATTAGACCTCTCAGCGGCTTTCGATACCATCAACCATGGTATTCTACTGCGGGGTCTCAGGGGGTTGGGAGTGGGAGGCACTGTTTTGCAGTGGTTCTCCTCCTATCTCCTGGGCCGCTCGCAATCGGTGTTGACGGAAAGGCAGAGGTCCGCCCTGAGGCCTCTCGTTTGTGGAGTTCCTCAGGGGTCGGTTCTCTCGCCCCTCTTGTTCAACATCTATATGAAGCCGCTGGGCGAGATCATTCGTGGTTTCGGGGTGGGGTATCATCAGTACGCTGATGATACCCAACTTTTTTTCTCCACCCCGAACCAACCCAGTGAGGCCCTCGCCGTGATGTCCCGTTGCCTGGAAGCGGTCCGGGTCTGGATGGGGAGAAACAGGCTTCACCTCAATCCTGCCAAGACTGAGTGGCTGTGCATACCGGCATCTCGGGTCAACCAGACTATTCCATCTCTAACGATGGGGGGTGAGGTGTTACCCCCTGTTGATAGGGCTCGCAACCTGGGCATCCTCCTGGATTCGCGGCTCAATTTTGAAGATCATATAGGAGCCGTGACCAGGGGGGCTTTTGCCCAGGTTCGCCTGGTGTGCCAGTTGCGACCCTACCTGGACCGAGATGCCCTACGCACAGTCACTCATGCGCTTGTGACCTCCCGTTTAGACTACTGCAACGCTCTCTACATGGGGCTGCCCTTGAGGACCACCCGGAGGCTTCAGCTGGTGCAGAATGCAGCCACGCGAGTCGTGATGGGGGTCTCCCGATACTCCCATGTAACACCTCTACTCCGTGAGCTGCATTGGCTTCCGGTTGCCCTCCGGGTGAGATTCAAGGTGCTGGTGATGACCTATAAAGCCCTAAATGGCGAGGGTCCGGGATATTTGATGGAACACCTGCTGCCAGCATCAAGCTCCCTTTCTCCAGTGCGCTCCCACAGGGAGGGCATTCTCAGGGTGCCGCCAGTTAAAGATTGCCGGCGGGTAACACCCAGGGGTAGGGCCTTCTCAGTGGGCGCGCCTGTCCTTTGGAACCAGCTGCCGGTGGAGTTGAGGACTGCCCCCGACCTCCCTTCATTTCGTCGGGACCTGAAGACCTGGCTCTTCGAGCTCTCTGGCCCAGGCTGAGAATTTTTAATTTTAATTTAGTTTAATCTTAATTTGAACTGGGGTTTTTTATTAATGCAGGGATTAATATAATTTTTTTAAAATTTGTTTTTAACTGGCTCTTCGAGCTCTCTGGCCCAGGCTGATAATTTTTTAATTTTTAATTTTAACTGGGTTTTTATTTTCTCTCAGGGTTTTATTTAATCTTTTTAAATTTGTTTTAACTTTTGTATTGATTTTCTTTTAAATATCCTGTAAACCGCCCTGAGTCCTTCGGGAAAGGGCGATATATAAATCTAAATAAATAAATAAATAAATAAATAAAATGGCGGCCGTTTCAGCCGTGAGCCCCGTTGCTTTCCGTTTGAACCACTAAAACAGCGACGATCAGCTGTTTTGCGGTTTGGAAACCCTCTCCTCAGGAGAAGAGGGGAGGGTGAGCGTTCACGTAGGGGTAGAGCTCCCCTAGACCCCCAGAGTTAAAATTCTGGGGGTTGAAGGGTGAGAGCCCCCCCCCCCCCCCCGTAGCCTGAATTTGCTCCGGACTCGGGGACTCTCCAAGGCTTTGGAGCAGAGCAGGATGCTGCAACCATCCCTGCAATCAACATTTAACTTTGGATTACTTGGATGCAGGCAGAGCTGTGCAGGAGAATATTGAAACAGCAAGTATTTGAACTTTAACTCTGGTTTACTTTGAAAGAAAAGTAAGATGACACAGGAGTGAATTGTTAGCGACAACCGGAAGAATAAAAGGACAGGAGAAATATTATATAGATTAAGAAGAAAGAAATTGTGCCTTTTTTTACAATCACCCCTTATAAATATTTGGAACTGATCTAATAAGTGATTTTAAAGAATTGGACATTTCACAGGGAAATAACAAAGTTGCAAGCAGGGTGGAAAGTGAAAGTGTGCAACGAAAATTAACTGGGTGTTAAAATGGCTTCTAAATCAACTAAAGTTTCTGTTACTAAAAGTGCTGGCGTCTCACCAGTTTAGCATTCTTCATTACAGGCTTTGATGCCTCCTCCTGTGGCACCCGTACTTGCATTAACATTAAAAGATTTACAAGATGCTTTAAAAATACAATCTCAGCAAATAGCTGAACTTATTGAGGAGAAGAATACTGAAATAAGAGCAGACATTTTGGCTGCATTTCAGGGACTTGCAGTTTGTATTGAGTGTCTGGATGAGCGTGTGGAAGAGGTGAATCAAAATAATCTGAGATTGGATGGTAAAATGTTGGAAGCCGAAAATAAGATGGAAAAGATTGATGATGACGTAGTTATGATACAATATAGAAATATGGAGTTTGCTTTGAGGATTAGAGGATTGAAAGAGGACCCAAAGGAAAATTTGAAAGAGTTATTGGTACAAGCTCTCGAAGCGATCTTGGAGTGTCAAGCGGAAGATATTATGGGGGATATAGACAAAATATTTCGTGTCAATTTTTGGATTGCCAGACAAAGAAAATTACCTAGAGAAGTGGTGGTCTACTTTACAAAGAGATAGATTAGAAATGTGATTATTCAAGCTTTTTACAATAATAGATTTAAAGTGGCTGAGCAAGAAGTTTTAATTTTGAAAGAGATTCCACCATGAATTTTAAGGAAAAGAAAAGAATTTGCTTTTTTGGCAGATGAATTAAAGAAATGGCAGCTTCAGTTTAGATGGGAGATACCAGCAGGCTTGGTGGTGAATTATGCTGGCATGAGATATCGTCTTAATACAGTTTTGAAGGCACGAGATTTTTATTCTAATGTATTGAAGGCAGGTCCTCTGCCATCTCCAGAATTTAAAGGAAGGAAGGAAGAAGGAGTGCATCAGACTCAAATGGAGACTACACAAGGAGATGAAGAAGTTGTTTCGCGGATGGTTAAAGAATCCCAGCAAATTTTAGAAGTTGAGCAGCCCCAGACGTCGTCAGAAGAGGTTAAGGAACAAAGAATGACACGGGCTGCAATCAGACGAATGAGACAAGAACAAGAACAACAGAAAGTTACAATCATATCTCAAGAATCTACTTATAGTGAAGCAGTGGGAGGAGCAAGACCGAAGAGGCAGGTGCAGGTGGTTTTGGAAGAGGCGCTCCGAAAGCTTCAGGTCGCAAAAGATGGCGACAAAGTTTCTAACCTGGACTGTTAATGGATTAAACTCCCCGCAAAAGAGAAAGAAAGTATTTCAGTATTTGAAACAATTTAAAAATGATGTTATTTGTTTACAGGAAACGCATATTCGTGCATCAGATCAAAAATATTCGATAAACTCTAGATTGGGTACACAGTTCAGCGTGTCTGCTTCAGATAAGAAAAATGGAGTAGTTATTTATGTGAAGAAGAATTTAACAGCTAACTTAATTGAAACTGATAAACAAGGAAGATATGTTAAAATTGAACTTTTAGTAGAAGGCAAGAAAATACTTTTAGTTGGATTATATGCACCTAATCAACATCAAGGAGAATTTTATAAACTTTTACATAGTAAGATAATTCAATGGGATTATAAATCGTGTATTTTGATGGGAGACTGGAATGGAGTCCTGGATACACTAAAAGACAAAAAAGGCCTTTTTAAAAGTACACCAAATCATGCTAAATTGCCTAAATCTTTTTTTGAGATGAAAGATGACTTGGAGAGAAAGAAATTTAGAGGAAAAAGATTTTACCTTTTTTTCTGATAGACATAAATCTTTTTCCAGGATTGATTTTGTATTAACTACTAATGATTTTTTTTCCAGGATTAAGAAAATTAAGATATGTCCAAGAATACTATCAGATCATAGTCCAGTATGGTTGGAACTGGATAAAGAGAGTGGAGATAGGAGGTCTTGGAGATTGAATGAAAATCTGTTTAGATATCAAGAAAATGTGGATGAATGTAAAAAAAACATGCATAAGGGCACCTCTATTGAAATGATTTGGGATGCGAGTAAAGCTTATATGAGAGGAGTGTTAATATATTTGTATAACAAACATAGGCGTAAATTGGAATATAAGCGTAAAGAGTTAGGAAATTAAGAGGAAAGAGGAAATTAAGAGGAAAGAGAAGGCTCTAATTTTGAATCCATCTGACAAGAGGATGAAAGAAGCAATTACTTTGTTAAGAGGTCAGTTTAATATGTTGATGGCAGATCAAGTGGCAACCAACCTACGGTATGTTAAACATAATACTTTTTGTAATGCTAATAAGCCGGGTAGGTGGTTAGCTTATTTGTTAAGGAAAAAACAAAGGTCACGTAACATAGATAAAATAGAATATAAGGGAAAAGAGGTGTTTCAGCAAAATCTTATTAAAAAGGCTTTTGTTGAATTCTATTCTAAGTTATATGCCAGGGATAAAATTCAAGGTATAGATACAGATAGATATCTACAAGAAGTGAATATCCCTGTTCTTACACAAGAACAAAGGGAAGGGATGAATCAATTGATAAATGCTGAAGAAATTATTTTAGCAATTAAACAATTAAAGGTGGGGAAAGCACCAGGAACAGATGGCTTGACTGCCGTTTATTATAAAGATTTACAGCTAGAAATGGTGGAACCTTTAAAAGAATTATTTAGAACAATCCAATCTGGAGGAGAAGTGCCTCCATCGTGGAAAACAGCTTTTATATCGCTGATTCCGAAGGAAGATCAAGATCTTACCCAAACCAAAAATTATCGGCCAATATCGCTCTTAAATACTGATTACAAGATATTTGCAAAAATTTTAGCAAATAGATTAATGAAAGTAATGCAGCAAATGATTCATAGTGACCAAACAGGATTTATAAGTGGTAGACAAATGAAGAATAATGTGAGACATATTGTAGATTTATTGGAATTTTTGGAAAGAAATAACCAGGTCTCTGCAGCGCTGATTTTTTTAGACGCTGAAAAAGCTTTTGATCAATTGGGTTGGCAATTTTTATTTAAGGTACTGGAGAAAATGGAGTTTGGGGGTTATTTTTTACAACCTATTAGGGCGATATATCAGAAGCAAACAGCTCAAATAATAATCAATGGCAGTTTGACAGAAGCATGTAATATTGAAAAGGGTACAAGACGGGTGTCCGTTGTCACCTTTGTTGTTTGTTTTAACATTGGAAATATTATTGATTAAGATACGTGACTCAAATAAAATTAAGGGAATTAAAATAAAAGATCAAGATTATAGATTGAGAGCGTTTGCGGATGACTTGGTTATTACATTAAGTCAACCGACTTACTTGGTTGTAGATCTGATGGAGATATTATTGTTATATGGAAGAGTTTCTGGATTTAAGATAAATACACAAAAAACTAAAATATTTTCTAAAAATATGACTATGGAACAAAAGGTTGTTCTAGAAAAATTAACAGGATTTGAAATAGTTAAAAAGACTAAATATTTGGGGGTATATCTTTCAGCTTCAAATGTGAAATTATATAAAAATAATTATGATCTGTTATGGTTGAAAATACAAAAAGAGTTAGATAGTTGGAAAAAAATTGCAATTGTCCTTATTGGGAAGAATTGCAGCAGTGAAAATGAATGTTTTGCCAAAATTTTTATTTTTGTTTCAAATGATACCTATACTTAAAAAAGATTCAAATTTGGAGGAATGGCAGAGAGGTATTAACAAATTTGTTTGGGCAGGGAAGAGACCGAGAGTTAAACTTAAGATAATGCAAGATGCACGTTAAAGAGGTGGTCTTAAAATGCCCAATCTTAAATTATACTATGAAGCTGTGGTATTATCATCAATTAGTAATTGGTTCAATTCAACACAAGAGAGATTATTGAATATTGAAGGATATGATTTGTTATATGGTTGGCATGCTTATTTATTGTATGATAAAAAGTGGATAATGTTTTAAAGACACATATATTAAGATATGTCCTGTTGCAAGTGTGGAAAAAATATTGTTATAAGTTGAAGTTTAAAATTCCAATTTGGGCAATACCTAAACATGCGATCGAAAATATAAATGTGGGATTTAAGCATGATGTGACTACATATAAAGAAATTCTTAGATTGGAAAGAAATGACTGGCAATTAAAGCCATTTAATATTTTAAAAGAAGAAAAGATAGTACAAACTTGGTTTCAGTATGGGCAGTTACAAGCTAGATGGAAACAGGATCAGAAAATTGGTATTTCTATAGTAGATGAAAATTTGGTTAAACAAATTAGAGATCAAAGTCCTGCACATATAAGAAGGATATATAATGCATTGATAGAATTAGATTCAGAAACAGAACTTGTTAAAGATTGTATGATAAAATGGGCCCAGAATATTCAAGAACCAATAACGATGGATTCTTGGGAAACAATATGGGTCAGAAATGTAAAATTTTTGTTGTTAGTTGTGAAGTCGTGTCCGACCCATCGCGACCCTATGGACAATGTTCCTCCAGGCCTTCCTGTCCTCTACCATCTACCTACTGCTTCAGTGACTCCATCCAGCCACCTCATTCTCTGTCGTCCCCTTCTTCTATTGCCCTCAATCTTTCCCAGCATTAGGCTCTTCTCCAGTGAGTCCTTCTTTCTCATTAGGTGGCCAAAGTATTTGAGTTTTAGCTTCAGGATCTGAAGCTAAATATATATAAGGGGCTCAAAAAATGTCCATCTAAAAATTTTAAAAAACCCAGTAACAATTAATAGCAGGTCCACAACAGATTTATACTTACCAGTTTACCATCTGGAGTTTTTTTTGCAAATGTCAATCCATCCTGACCTTTAAACATTTTTGATGGGGGTGGGACTTTATCTCAACCTTTCTTTGTGGACATTGGGTTATGACTTATCTGCTTCTCTTGTCCTTGGAAAGAAAGAACAGTGTCTTTCTTAAATGTCTCTAAAAGGAGATACTATAACATTTTCAGGGAAGCATTTGAAAAATGAATGCTGTCCAGCTTACAGGTTTTATTTGAAAATATAAACAAAATCTTGATGGGTCAACAATGTCTGTGCAAACTCAAGATAATATCCAAAAGCAGGAAATAACAGTTGGACTTGATTTGCAACTGGATGAATTGGAATCTGATCTGTTGCTATTAGATGTGAAGAAGAAAGTACTTGATTTGGAAAATATAGCTCTACTAGAAAAGATTGAAAGGAATATGAATACAAGAAATTTCAAGATAATAGAATTGATGAAGGATGGACTGGACTTTTTTTGGCAAGAGGAATGCTGTGTTTTTAAGGATAATTTTTCAGCAATGGATACTGCAGAGATATTTACAACAGAGAATTACAAACTTTGGAAATGAGATGCAATTGTTGAGAAAGTTCCTAATTAAAAACCTAAGCAACGGTTTCATTATTAAGAGCCAAACGAGGGTATTTGATCCTGGACAGATCAGAGATAATGATTGGGGTGATTTGTAGTAAATACGAAACCACTGTAGACTTTCTATGAGTAAATTACAACAACAGACTGTTAACAGAGGTCCTTGAACTTTACTGTTGTTTAAACTGTTAACTATTTTTTCTTTCATATAAGTAATGTATGACAGGTCAGTTGGGCTGCAAATAGATGTAGAAGCTTATAAATTTTGGACCTGCTTTGCAAGCGGGGAAGCTATTATGGTTGCAATAGATTTGTCAGTGTTCAACTAAGGGGGATAATATGTGTTTTTGTTTTTTGTCCTTTTTAATTCACATTTTTTAATGTTCCTGTTTTGTTTTGTCTCTTAATTTTCTTCTTTTGTATTTTAATCATTTGAATAAATTAAAAAATTAAAAGTACAGACTTTCAAGAGATAACCTGTTATATCTTCGGTTCTTTAGGCATTAAGTGAGACGAGGTGTTGAAACAGCAAACAAGTTTATTAACTCAGAACAGAAGCAAGCTAATAGCTGCTGCAGTTTCCCACCCCAAACCTAATTATCAGCCTGGAGACAGCAAGTCTGGCTTTCAGTAACAGCAACCATTACACAACAAAGAAAAAGTAGGTCAGACATTAAACAAGGGATCAGACATTAAGCAAGTGATTTTAAACAGAAATGGCCAATACATTACACCCCTTCCCCCTAGATAGTTCAAATTCTCAATTGTTTGACATAATCTTTCACATAATTAGGCGGCCTTCTTGACTGTTCAGAACATCTAGGGTTACAGAGATCTCCCGGTCTACCTGCTTGTCTGCCAGGCTGGGTAGACCAATGCTCTGAGGTTCACTGGAGATGGAGTGACTCGAGTCCCTTTGGCTGGCCGGCCCCAGTCAGCCCAAACCAAAGTCCAATTCTGCAGCGAAGTCTGCAGGGCTGTCTCTCAGTGCGGTATGCCTGTCCAGATCAGGGGATACAGTCTGTGTGTCTGGAGGAGACTCTTCTACGGCCATTTCCCCGTCACCATTAACAAGAGTTCTTTCAGAGCATGCAAGCTGCTCTGTCGGACCGCTAACATGCGGGCCCTGTGTGTGGACATCTTGGGAGTCTTGAGCCAGCGACTGATCTGCTAGCCGCCAACACAGCTGGTCAATGTGCCGGTGAATGACTCGCCCATCTTCCAGGACCACCTCGTAGGAGAGTGGTCCTGACACCTTAACAACCTTTGCTGCCACCCACAAAGCCCCTTGCCTGTAATTCTGGGTCCAGACCCGGTCACCCACTTGTAAACTTCTTGGTGTCTTTGGCTGTGCAGTGTCTGAGGCAACTCTGTCGGGGTGCAGCCTGTCCAGTTTGGTGATCAAACGCATGCCTCAATGGAGCTGGGCTGGGCTCTTGCCCATGGCGGTGCAGGGTGTTGTGTGCTGGCAGAGTAGAAAATCGGCCAGTCTGTGGTGCCAATCCCCTGTGACAATTCTTTTCAGGGATTCCTTGGTTGTCCGGACCATGCGTTCCACTTGACTGTTCAACGATGGGTGAAAGGGAGCCGACGTGGCATGCCTTATGAGATTTGCCCTGAGAAAGGCCTGGAATTCTGAAGCGGTGAACTGAGCCCCATTGTCTGAGACTAAGACGTCTGGAAGCCCATGTGTTGCAAATATTCTGCACAGCACCTGGATGGTCCTAGCAGAAGTCATAGTGCAAATTGGTACAACCTCTAACCATTTAGAGTGGCTGTTGACCACTATTAAAAACAGCTGTCCCTGAAAGGGCCCAGCAAAGTCAATGTGGATTCTTGACCATGGTGTATTAGTGTCCTCCCATCGGTGGACAGGGTCCTGCGGCATCTCCGGTCTGGATTGTTGGCACGTATAGCAACCATGTACTTGGGCCTCAATAGCTTTATCTAGCCCTGGCAACCAACGGTAGCTCCTCGCAAGTGCCTTCATTCGGACTATTCCCGGATGGTCTTCATGCAGAGACTCAAGAACTCTGGCCCAGTATGTTTTCTTTCTTTGTTCCCAGCTGTTTTATATTTAGCTGAAGGTTATTAAAGTTCAAGGGAACAGATTATTCTTTGTTCTTTGTGGAAGCTTACCGCAAGGAGATTGAGGGCTTGGTGAACTGGTGTAAGGAAAACAGCCTAGTTTTAAATACCAGAAAAACCAAAGACATCATTGTCGATTTCAGAAAAGGCAGGCACAGTCACACTTCTCTGTGCATTAATGATTCACCTGTGGAGATGGTTACCAGCATCAAATTCCTGGGTGTGTAGCTAACGAGTAGGCTGGCTTGGTCGCTTAACAGTGAGAAACTGGTGAAGCAGGCATAGCAGCGCCTGCATTTTCTGTGTCGCATGAGAAAAGGTCATCTTCCTTCCCCTGTTCTGACCACTTTCTACAGGGGGACAATTGAGAGCATCCTGTCATACAGCATCACAGTCTGGTTTGGAAGCATCACTGCTTCAGACAGGAAGGCAGTTCCCTCCCTCCCTCCCATCCAGGACATAGCACAGAAGTGTTGTTTGAACAGGGTCCGTAAGATTTACCGGTCTACTATAGAGAGCATCCTCTCGTATGGTATTGTGGTTTGGTATGCTGGTCTGACAGCCGCGGACAGGAAAGTATTACAGAGGGTAGTGAGCACAGCACAAGACATTGTGGGCTGTTCCCTGACACCACTGGATGACATTGCCAGGGCTCGTTTCCTTGGAAGAGTGAGGAAGATTCTCAGGGATGACTCACACCCTGGACGGTATCTCTTTACTCTCCTACCATCCGGTAGGAGATATAGGAATATAGCCAGCCGTATCAACAGGCTGAAAAATAGCTTTTATCCGTGGGCTGTTAGGCTTTTAAATGGGATATAATCTCTGTGAATTTATGCAGAATTGACTTGGGAGGCCGGTGTGTGGTGTAGTTGGTTCACATGGTGTGGTAGGATGGAGGGTGTGTTGTCACTGTGTGTTGGGGGGAGAGAGCACGGGGGGAGGCTCAGCTAATCTCAATGTACACATGTTGTACTTTGACAATAAAGGTTTATTATTATCTGGGACACTACTCATCCTCTTCACAACCTGTTTTCCTTGTTACCTTCTGAAAGGAGGCTTTGTGGTATCTGTAGCAGAACATCCAGATTCAATCATAGTTTCATTCCATACAGCATTAACCTTGTGAACTCTCAGGCTTCCTCCTTCCGTTATATATTCAAGATGGACAGTATTTAATATTTTATTGTTATGTATATGTAGGGGTGTGGGTCTATAGATATGTTGTATATAGTATGTTTTAGGTGTGTGTCATGTAAGTGTTTCACTTTGAGAGTGGGCAACTAAATTTTTTTAAAAAATATCTTATCTTCTGGGCGTCTTGCCAATTTCTGAGTCAGAGTTACTGTTGTTCTATGCTCTGGTTCTCCACTAGATGTCAGTAGATATTCATTTTCCAACTTTTTCAAATAAAAAAATATTTATTTATTTTTTTATAATTTCATCGGAGCTCTTTAGGGTGTAAAATCTTAACGGTTTTCTTAATTTTCAGATTTATACAGACTATAGTGTTATTAATTTCATTTCAGTATATTTCTTTCCCCCTTAGAAGTTAATTCACTGCTTTCATCTATGGAGGGGTGGGGATTTAGTCCCCTCCCTCACTTTTGGAGGATTTCTTGCTTTGGGGAACTTTTTCAGGGAATCAGTTACAAAATAGAAGAGAGAAGATTGATATTCTCATCCAGTTTCAAGCATGCTGTTCACCATTGTTCTGGTTCGTGCTTTTGGACTTCAGCTGCTGGTAGCTTGGGTGGTAGACACTGATGTGCAGCTAGTCTTTCTCCTGTCAGGTTGGAGGGCTTCCCCCGGATTGAGCAGATTGAGTGCCATTGTTCCGCGATTGGGGCACTCCTCCTTCTTTGTCACCTCTCTGGGGCAACTTTTGACCCATTTAAGGTCCCCTTGCAGGGCAAAATCAGCTATGGCATGCAGAGCCTCACGATCACTTGGCTGTGTCACTACAGGGTGGAATTGGAAGTCCTCACATTCCCCAATTAAGTGTCAGACATTTGTTATGAGAAAAATCTTCAGTTCCCATCCGAACAATTCTCCAATGACCTTGGTTCCCAGGCTGGACCATTTACAGGTGCACTGAGCACTCCAAGCATCCCCCTTCCCCCCTGTGTCTGTTGGCAAGCTAAGAAACAACAATGGCTGAAGGAGAATAAGTTTCTTTGGAGCTTGGCAGGCTGACCCCCCTAGAAACCAGAAAGAACCTGAAAAAAAAAGCACACATTACTTCTCTTGCAAGGGTCCTGGTTTCCAGGGATACAGGTAGTCCCTGAGGTACGAGCCTAATAGACCCTACCCATTAGGCTCGTAATCATCAAATCAATCAGATTCAATATTGTTGTTGTTACCTGTGAAGTCGTGTCTGACTCATCGCGACCCTGTGGACAACGTTCCTCCAGGCCTTCCTGTCCTCTACCATCTTCTGGAGTCCATTTAAGCTCACGCCTACTGCTTCAGTGACTCCATCCAGCCACCTCATTCTCTGTCGTCCCCTTCTTCTCTTGCCCTCAATCTTTCCCAGCATTAGGCTCTTCTCCAGTGAGTCCTTCCTTCTCATTAGGTGGCCAAAGTCAGCTGAAAGTGACTCAATATTACAACATTTTAAAATCAAACTCATTAATTGAATCAAATGGGTTGTTAAATGAACAAAGATTTGATTTACTATTTCCTCCCATGGCTGCCTGAAACAAGAGACTTTTCCCACCACTACTGCAGGGTGTTTCCAGCTGCAGATCAGCTGTTTCTGGTTTCAGTAACCACAGTACTTGTAAACTGCCTCCCAAGTAGGCAGTAGGCTTTTTCTAGAAAAGCCATTTGTTGATAGGCAGCTCAAGCTTCTTCAGAGGGGGGTAAAGAACTCTACGATTGCAGCTGCCACTAAAGTAATTAGCTCTAGGAGTTTACAGACATCTCTGAGTGCTTTAAAACACACACACAAACACTTGCCAGCCATTAGCTTAAGCGTCTCCAGCCAGGCATGCAGAGGGAGATGGTGTTAAGTATTGTTGTGCAGTGGTCTCCTTGTGCTACCAAGGAGTTGCACAGACAAGGAAGGGTACTGAGAGCACTAAGAGTCACACAGTAACAAGAGTACACTGAGTTGTGAAAACAAAAAGTACTTTACTTTTGAGGTGGTGTAAAAACAAAAATGCACGGTCAAAAATAAACAGTCCAGGTCATACACAATAGCAACAGTCCAAGGAGTAATCCAAAATACAAAGTCTTCTTACCGGTCCAGAGGTCAATACACAGTTGTACAGGTTTATCACAGTAGTAAACCAATAGTACAGCAAAACAGAGCAAAAACAGTAATAGTAGAGAGCAGTGAATTCAGAGAGAAGCTACGTTCCTAGCTCCCTCTTATGGACATGAGAACACTTACATACCCATTGGCCAATTAACATCTTAAAGTCACAACATCATGGTTAATATATTTTCAACCCAACATTGTAGGCTATCACCATATGTCTAACAGATGGGGTGGAGTTTACAGAACTGTTGGCTTGCAACAGTAACTGAGATGGAAGGGACCTTGAGGTCATCTAGTCCAGGGCTTTTCAACCAGTGGTACGGGTACCACCTATGGTACATTCGCACCTGGCAGGTGGTAGGCAACCATCCTAGAAAAGTGGTAGTGGGGAGGGGAATGGTAGCACTGCACAAGCCTGAGCATGAGATGGCTGGAGCTGCAGGGCTGTCAGGGCTCGGCGGAAGTGCCAGAATCAGCAACAGGCTCCAGCTGGAACTTGTCACTGATCCTGGCACTTCTGAGCCCAGAAAAAGTGCCGATCAGCTGGAATGTTGCAGCATCTCCAGGATCTTGTGATTTACATTCAGATGCTTGGCAACTGATTCATATTTATGATGGTCACAGTGTTCCAGGGTCATGTGAAGTGACCAAAACCTGCTCCAACCACCCAGCAGACAGGGGGAATAAAAACCAAACACCCCCCCCCCTGATCTAGTCTAACCCACTGCTCTCATAAGAGAGTACAGTACTGTACTGTATTTCTGATAAATGCCTATCCAGACTCTTCTTAAAAGCCTTCAGTGAGGGAACACCTACAACTTCTGGAGGCAATTTAAATTTAAAACCTTAAAAAAAAAAACACTGCTTCTTATCAGGACAAGCCTCTCCAGCCAAAAGCCAAAATCCAAAATGGGGTGGGGTGGGGAATTTCCTTCCAGTAAGTGTTAGCAGAATCTCTGGTGGGTCTATGTTAGGGAAAGGAGCAGCAGCAGCCACATGCTATAAGTTTCAGGCAAATGCAAACAATCTTGCAAAGTAAAGTACTTAAAAAGCAATAAAAAGCAGGTCTTCCGGTAGCGCTGCCGCGCCGAATGGCGGCGTTTCAAAGCCGCCCGATCCTGGGAAGCGTCAAAGCGCCCGGAGACAGCGAAAATCAGCTGTTCCGTGGCGCTGGAGCTTCTTCCTCGGGAGAAGAGGGAGAGGCGAGCTTGCCTGGGTAGAGGTAGAGCTCCCCTGTGATTCTCCCAAGTAGTTTGCGGGATAACAGGGTGAGCCCCCTCGGAGCCCAGGCTTTCTCCGCTCTCAGGACGTTTTCGCTCCAAAAGGAGCGGAACCAGACGCAACAACTGCACCTGCTGCTTGGATGGGACTGTGAGTATTTTGTTTTTTGAGAAGCAGGCAGAGCAAAGCAGGAAGATCTGAATTTTTAAGTTGGATTATAACTTTAACTCAGCTTCATTATCTTCTTCAAGTTCCAAGTTTGAAATGGAGTAAAAATGGTGCTGGAATGTTTCTTTCCTGTGCGAAGTGAAAACTGTTATATTTTGCTATAATGCAAGAGATATAATTTGCAACTGACTTTACCCAGTATTGGATTTTGATTATTTGAAAGCCTGTTATCGAAGGTTAAGAACTTTGTGAGAATTTTTATTTTTTCTTCCCTTTTTCTTCTTTTTTCCCTTTTTTTTTCTTTTTCTTTTTTCTGAACTTTGAAAGAGGAAATCGAAACCTAAGAGATGGCTGCGAGACGTAGGGGAGGGCTTTCAATCTCTAAATTTACAGTACAACCATCCTCCCCCCCACCTCCTGCATTTACACTGACAGATATTCAGCGAGTTGTGATGCAGTTAACACAAGTTTTGCAGCAGGAATTAAAGGAAACAAGGGAAGAATTTGTTAACCAAAACAATCAGATGAGGGAAGATATAGTGCTCGCACTTCAGAGTCTGGCTGTACATATAGAACGCCTGGATGTTCGTGTGGATTCAGCTATGGAGTATGTGGAGAATTTGGAAAATAAAATCATTGATGCTGAACAGAAGATTGACAGAGCAGAGGCTAAGATTGACAGAACAGAAGATGAGCTTACTATATTAGAATATAAGAATATGGAGTTTGCTTTGCGTATCAGAGGCCTCAAAGAGAATCCTAAAGTAGACTTGGAATGGGAAGTGGCACGAGCGATGGCTTCTGTTTTGAAATGTGAACCTGAAGAATTACTTAAGGAAATGGATAAGACATTTAGGGTTAACTCCTGGATTGCTAGACAAAAAAATTTACCTAGAGATGTAGTGATTTATTTTTCCAGGAGATTAACCAGAAATTCTATTATCCAGGCTTTTTATCGGGAAAAATTTCAAATTGCAGGCCAAGATATTATGATTTTATGAGAGATAGACTTGTTTTTACAGTAAATATATGTTAGTCTTATTTTGAATTCATTGGATAATGGGGTATTATTGTAGATTGTGATGTTAAAGAAACTAATTTGATGTTGAATATAAAAAAGATAGTTTGTTTATTATAGAAGAATGGGCGTCTAAAGTTTAGAATCTTGCAGAGATGTCTAAGATTTTTTATGTATTTGAAGGATCATTCACAGGAAAGATATATTTCAGTTTGGAGGAGATGGATAGATTATATTTAGAACAAATATGGGACTAAAAAGTTCCATTTAGCTTATGAGTAGATTTTAGTGGGATATTGTTATTGGTACTTGGATTGTAGTTATGTTAAAGGGGAGTTAAAGCACATTATGAATTTGGTTAATTGTATATTTGCATAGTTTTTATTTAGAATATGATTATTAACTATAATCCTGTATTAGCTCTGGGAAGTGGGGGGGAGGTGGGTGGTTTTGGGGTGGGGGGGATTTGGGGGTAAAATTTTGTTTTTGTAAAACTTTTCAATAAAAAAAAAGCAATAAAAAGCAGAGCAGTTCCCAAAGTAATTACAAACAGTACAGCACTATAGACTAACAAAAAAGAATATTTTAAAATACTCACAGACGTAATTCTAGCTCTCTACAAGCCCAGTCCTGAAGCTCAGCAAGCAGCAGATCTTCCACACGCAGCTCCAGGAAAGCAAAAACAAATGGTCCTGCTGGCCTGATCTTGCTTGGCCATGTGACCAGGCACAACAAAACAAAAGAAAACAAAAAACCACTTCTGCCTTCTCGTAGTCCCGAACCGGCCCAGGCAAGTCACAGAGTTAAAATGGCCACCGCAGCAGCTGAGACTGAATCCAAGTCAGATAGCTACAGAGGCCTATTTTTTATCGCAATTTTGAATTTTTAATGTAAGTACCCTTTCTGAATAACCTCGTTTTTGTGAAATATAGCTAAATAAATACTTGTATCTGGGGGATTACCTGTACTTATTATGGAATTTCTCTATCAAGTGATCTGCCTTAACATTATGGGCTTTTCTCCATCTAGCCTCTGACATCGGGTAACCTTTCCACTGGATTAGGTACTGTAACTTCCCCTTGTGGAACCTATAGTCAAGGATCCGGTTGACTTCATAATGTGTCTCCCTGCCCACTATTATTGGACCGGGGGCTTCTTTCTCAAGTGGCCTCATCCTAGAACCCTGACACGGTTTCAGCAGGCTGCAGTGGAACACTGAGTGTACTTTACCCAGTATTCTGGGCATCCTTAACTCTGTTGTAATTGGATTGATGACTTTTACAATGGCAAATGGCCCTATGTACTTGGGACATAGCTTTTTGCAAGGTTGTTTCAACTTTAGATATTTTTGTAGACAGATACATTTTATCTCCTACATGGAATATTGCTTGGGGACCTCAACTTTTATCTGCCTGTTTCTTCTGGCTCTTTGTCGCTTTGTCTAAAGCTTTCTTCATGTTGCTCCAGACACTCTGGAATGAGTCTACCCACTCAGCTAAAGTGCCCAAGGAGGGAGCCTCCTGAGGGCATTCTGGCATAGGTGCAAATTCTAGCCCTGTGGCTATTTGAAAAGGAGTGAAACCTGTGCTACTGTGTACTGTGTTATTATATGCCACCTCAGTGAATGGCAGGAGTCCTTCCCAGTTAGACTGCTGATAGTTCACATAGCAATGCAAATACTGTTCCACCGTTGAATTGGCTCATTCTGCGGCCCCATTCGTACTTGGATGAAAAGCTGAACTAAGCCGCTGGGATGACCCAACCATCTTTATAAACTCCCACCAGAACCTAGCAGTGAACTGGACCCCTCAGTCTGATATGATGCTCTTGGGCACCCCATGCAGTCGGTAAATGTGCTGCAGAAACATCTTTGCTAGCTTCTGGGCTGAGGGGAGTCCAGCGCACGTGATGAAATGGGCTTGCTTGGAAAACAGGTTCACAACAGTCCAAATCATGGTGTTCCCCACACTCTCGGGTAGCTCCATAATGCAGTCCATGGCTATCTCCTCCCAGGGTCTGGTAAGAGCGTCACCCTGCTGCAGCAACTCCGGGCTCTTCCCTGGCATTCTCTTGCTGGCTGCACACACAGCACAGCTTTTCACATAATCCACAATGTCCTTTTTCATTTTTGGCCACCAGAACTGATGGTTGCTTAGATGCAAAGTCTTTAGAAAACCAAAGTGGCCAGCTTGCTTGGTATTGTGGCTATGCTGCAAAACCTGTAGCCACAAGCTGTCTGGGACATACAGCTTGTCCCCCTTCCACAGCAACCCTTCCCTCAGGGTTAGCTCTTTTTGATGAGCCCCAAACTATACATCAGTTTGTAGCTCCTGTTTTAGTTGCTGGGCAAAAGCGTTGGTAGGAGATGAGCTCCTTTTCTTCCCTTGCCACATGGTGGTGGCTTGCGCCACTTGTTGCCTCATAGGGATGATGGAGTTCACCCTCTGCTCTCAGTTATTCTTATACTGAGGCATGTGGGACAAGGTGTCTGCCAGGAAATTCTCCCCCCCCCCCCCCCCCGGGATGTACGTCAACTCAAAGTCAAACCGTTTGAAATCCTGAGCCCACTGGACTTCTTGTGGGAAAGTTTGTGGGGGGGGGGGGGAGGTTCAAAGCCTTCAAGTTTTTATGGTCAGTCCACACCTTGAACAGGATTTTACTCTCCTCCAGGAATTGCCTCCAAATTAAAAGTGCCCACCATACTGCAAAGGCTTCCTTTTCCCACACAGCCCACTTCTCTTAGTCTCATTCAGTTTTTGGGATGTGTATGTGCACGGTTGCAGATTTCCCTCCTGGTTTTGCTGGAGGAGGACTTCTCTCACAGCCACATCATTGGAATCCGCTTGAATTACAAATGGCTCCTCTGGGTTTGGGTGTTTTAAAGCTGGCTCAGCCACGAACAGCCCCTTCAATTTTTCAAATGCCGCTTGGCACTCCATCATCCAGTTCAAGGGCTGGTTCAGCCAGGGCTTCTCTCCCCCTCCTCCTGTTTTCAATAGTCCTGTGATGGGCAGGGCAATCTTGGTGAAGGAGGGGATGAATTGCCTGTAAAAGTTTGCAAACCCCAAGAAGCTCTGTAGCTGCTTGCAGGTCCAAGGGACTTGCCACTCCAAAATAGATTTCACTTTCTCTGGGTTCATCTCCACCCCCTTGCATGACACTCTGTAGCACAGGTAATCTAGGCTGGTTTTGCAAAACTTGCATTTTGACAGTTTGGCATATAGCTTAGTGTCCAAACGTTTTTTTCAGCACCTGTCGCACAAGTTTCATGTGTTTGTCCATTGTCTTGGAGTATATGAGGATGTCTTCCAGATACACCAAACCCCCCTTGTAGAGATGCTCATATAGCACCTCATTTATGAGATGCATGAATACAGCTGGGGCCCCCTGTAGCCCAAAAGGCATCACCTTGAATTGGTAGCTCCCTAGGGGGTAGTTGAAAGCAGTTTTCCACTCATCACCTTCCTTGATTCTCACTCAATAGTATGCCTCTCTCAGGTCTAATTTTGTGAAGACCTTCCCCTTGGCTAAGTGTCCCAACATGTTTTTCATAAGGGGGAGTGGGTACATGTTTTCCACACACACACTGTTAATTCCACAAAATTCAACACACAATCTCAGCGACCCATCTTTCTTCTCTTTGAATAGCACCAGGGCTGCCACTTGGGATTTTGCTGCTTGGACAACCCCCTTCACTAAATTCTTATTGATGTAGTCCCTCAGCTCCCTCAGCTCCCTTGGAGTCATGGAATACATTTTCGGCTTTGGAAGTTTCACTCCAGGCTGAATTTCAATGGCACAGTCTGTGGGGCAGTGAGGGGCAGCACATCACACTCCTTCTCAGTGAACACCTCCATGAGGTCTCAGTATTCTCTTGGGACGGTCTGCTCCTCCTCCTCCTGCTCTGACATGGCCTTGCTGCATTCGGGGTTTCCCTTTTTATTTCTCTCCGGTATGGACACGCCCTTCTTTTCCCTTAGGAGGTCAGGGCTCTTCCTTTTCATTGCTACTCGTTTCATGGTTTTCTCCCAATGGACATTGGGGCTCCACTTAGCTAGCCAGGGCAATCCCAAAATTACCACCTCAACCATTTTCGAGGCAACCACAAACCAAATAGTTTCTTGGTGGTCCCCTAACCTCAGGTGCACTGGTTCAGTCAAGTAGGAGGCAGCTAGACCCCCTACCACTGCCAGGGAGCTCTCAACCTTCTCAAATTTCATGAGCTGCCTTAGCTTCCTCACTCGCAACTCTAGTTTCTGCACTGTTTGCAGGCTGATTAGGCATTGGGTGCACCCAAGTCTATTAGGGCCTTTACCACCCCTCTCACCCCCAACTGGGGCTCTACAATGTCCACTTGGGTTGCAAGGGGACTGACAGGTCCTCTAACCAGAGGGTCATCTTCTCCTTTGCTGTCGCTCTTGTAGAAGTTCAGTTTGAAGACCTCTTTGGCCAGAGTTGCCTCCCCTTCACTTTCAGGGGGAGAGACCTCAATGACCTGGCGAGCCACACACAGCTTTTATTTCCCTTTGCTGGCCACTTTTGGGGTTTTGGAGGAGGCAGGACCACAGGCGCTACTCTGGGTGCTAGAGCAGGATACATCGTGGCTCAGTGGCCTTCCTGACCTCAACAGAAGCACAAGCCGGGAGTATGCCTTGGGGCTTTGATGGGGGCAGGAGATGGCATAGCCGGTTGCTTTCAACCCAGAGTGCGCTTCTCCTGGCTCTTCTTCAGGGGAGGTGGTGTCTCAAACCTCCTGCGTTCCTTGTACTCCATCAGGTCCAACTCCACATTCATCACCAGTTGGTACCAGTTGTTGAGCCAGTCCGGTATCTGTCTAGGCAAGCTCATGTGGTACAACTCTCGGTTCAAGCCATCTGTGAGGTAGTGGGTCAGGAGTTCCTCTGGCCAATGCCTCAATCTCCCTGTGAGTCTCCTGAATTCTCTGATGTACTCTGCCATGGACCTGCTTCCTTGCCTTATGTTGCGAACCTCAGCCTCCATGCGTCGGGTCTGTATGGTATCACCAAATCAGGCACTGAGCTCTCCCAAAAAAGCATCAGGGTCTCCCAGCTCAGGAGCTCCCTTGTCGTGGAGAGGCATCACCCATTTGGCTGCTTCTCCTTCAAGATTGGCCATGATTGCATCCACACAGGCCTCATTGTCAGCATACATTACACCATGCTGGTCCAGGTGTGACTACACCTGGTTCAGGAAAAAACACTAGTGTCTCGGTCTGGGTCAAAAATAGCTCTGAGTAGTGGGGGCTGTGGGGCCTCGAGGCTCCCCAATATCCTGGAGACCACCTCACTCCATAAGGTAACATCCAGAGCTGGGCCCCAAACATCAGCTACTGCGGCTGTCAACACTGTGACAAACAGAACTGAAGCCATTTTCATTTTTGTCTTCATTGCCACATATTAGTTTAGAGATTTTAGCTAAAGGAAGAAGGGGGGGAGGTGTAGTTTTCAGTTAGCCAAAACAACTTCTGTGCGTGAGAATCAAGGTCAATGCTGATAACATTTTGGTGGGCTAAAATGCTGGGAGGAGAGCCCACATTTTGAAATAATTGGTAAATGTGATTTATGACAGCAATTTGGGGTGAGAATTGCAACTTGCAACTTTGTAGCCTGAGGGAGGGAAATTTAATCTTGGGTTCACCTTTGTATGTGCTGATATCTTGTTTCCTAAATAAAATGTTCTTTAAGGAAGAAACCTTTGCCTTGAAGTTCTTTTTAATGGTTTCATCTATCGGAACCATGACATTAACCCAAGACTCATTTTTGTATTAAATTCCACAGGGTCCTGAGCTCCGGTTGCCTACCTAAAGCCTTGGGAGGACAACAAAGACTCAGGGAAGAACCCAAGATGGAGAAAAGGGAGGAATCTGTCACCAGCACCATAACCACAGCTTCTTCATCAGTGGGTGGAGTGCAGGCCTTTGCCCGATAGAGAGTGTGATTTCAGTGACTCTGGCAGTGGGAGCAAGACCAAAAGAACAGGAACACATCTGGTCTTTGGAATGGACCCTGCCTAGCAGAGATTCTGGGCATTCAGAAGCACTCCAGATGAAAAAGAATTCTACAAAGGCAGCTGAAGCTGAATTTCTGCTGACTGCCTCCCACGAGTCACTCTCTCCTGATCAAAGAGGCGCTAAGCATGTGGCACCTTCAGATGAGTGAGGTGAGTGGAAATACCTGACAGAAATTCAGAGCCAGTCAGTTGAGTGGTTGAGAGAGAAGTTTGAGGGACTGGATGTGGGAAATAAGGAGCAGGTCACCTATCAGTTACTTGTCAGTGAGTGGGATGACAGACACCCCCAAGATCGTCTCCCGACCAGGAGAAGTCCCAGTCCCATAGCCGAAGCCAGGGCCTCCTCCCCATGACTGAAACCACCCAGTGCAAATACGAAGTCTGGATTGCCATCAGTGGCGTGCCAGCCCCGACCATTGTCGGCAGCCACCAAGCCCTGACTGCCATCAATATTATGACAGCCCTGATCGTCGGAAATGGTATGTTAGCCCTGAACAGCACCACCGCTACACGAGCCCCAACCAGTACCCACGCCATGTCATCCCAGAGTGCCATCGGTGCAGAGCAAGCCCCGAGTGCCACCGATATCCTGAAAGCCCTGACAGGTATCCATATTGTGCTAGTCCAGACTGTTATCAATACCAGGCCAGTCCAGACCGTCGCCATCACAAACTCAGTCCTGAGCCATGCCCTCGACAACTCAGATCCAACCACCATTACAGATGCCATTCACGCTCTCTTAGACAGGCAGCAACCCATAGCAGCTCCTCCCTTCAAACCCACATTTGATGGAGACCCCAGTAAGTTAACTTTCTTTCTGAACCAAGTGCATTACTACATGAACAGAAATGCCAATGCCTATCCGGACCCTGCCGCTATGGTCGATGTGATGTGGCGAACCTGGAGGGGGAGGCATCGAAATGGCTAAACAGCTTATACAATGAGCAAGCACCTGAGCTATGGGACTACAATCTGTTCATCCAAGGGTTGAGAACCAGATTCAAAGATGGGTCCATAGCTTTACAAGCTGAAAAGGACATTCATGAAGTAAGGCAAGGGGGCAGACCAGCGAAGGAATATGTGCGTGAATTCTGGAGGGTGGTAGGCAGAATTGAGCGGTGGCCAGAGCAATCCCTGGTGCACCATTTCAAGAATGGCCTGGACCCAAATCTATTCCAGGCTTGTGTCTGCCATGGAATTCCCGACCAACTCCAAGAGTGGTATCATGTGGCAGTGAATTTGGACATCGAACTAACCCGCTACAAAAAACTGCCAACTCCTGGACTTGGACCGAGACCAGACCAGACAAGACGACCACCTGCCCAATGAACCCCAACAGCTGGGACATCTGAACCACCAAAAGCATCTTTGGGACCGCCAATCAAGTATTTTAGATGTGGCCAGCTGGGTCACTGGGTAGTGGCTTGTCCCGTCCCTTTTCCTCAGCAGAAAAGCATGTCAGCACTGCCAGAAAAGAGAAAGGGAAGCCAGCTGCCCACCAGAGAGAAATCAAATTGGATTACTCAGGAACAAGTTACTCAAGTCACCTCACCTACTCAAGAGAGGGTGGAAGCCCCAGCTGAAGCTGCCATTACACCTGCTCCATATGACAGCGATGATGAGGGGGAGAATGACCAGATGGTGAGTTAGCCTATTCCACCTTTTTCCCTCTCTGACAAACTAATAGTCCCTAAGACAGGAGCTCAAATGGACTTATGGGTGTTGGTAGACTTGGGGTGTTCATGATGCCTAATCAGCCTCCCAACTGTCCTTAAATTAGGCATCAGGGTGAGACAACTCTCCAACCCCATGAAATTTGAACAGGCAGATGGATCTTTAATAGGTGGAACCCTAATAACCCACCTAACGGAGCCGGTGCGACTAGAGGTGGTGGTGGTGGGGCATTGGGAATTCATTCAATTTGTAGTGGCCCCAAAAATGACTGAAGCAGTGATTCTAAGTCTACCTTGGTTAGACAAGTGGAAACCCCTAATATGGTAGGTGAAAAGAATGAGAACCCTGAGATTACCCATAGGGCCATCAACCCCCAGGCCCTCCCACGACACTAGCGGGGCAGCAGAACCACCATCTGAGTCACTAAAAACAGTGACAAATCCCCTGCCAGAAGTGCCTCTCATTCCCAGCGAATACCAAGACTTGGCAGAGGTGTTTAGTGAGGCAGAATGTGACTTTCTGCCGCCCCATAGAACAAATGACTGCACCATTGAGATTCTGCCTGGAGCTAAGTTGCCAAAGCCAAAGATGTATGCCATGACCCCCCTTGAAGTGGAAGAATTATGGCAGTACATTGATAAAAATTTAGCCAGAGGTTTCACTGAGCCTGGCAAATCCAAGGTGGCTGCCCCAGTGCTTTTTAAAGAGAAAAAAAATGGTTCACTTAGGCTCTCCATTGATTTTAAAGGTCTCAATGGGGCAAGTGTGGAGAATATGTACCCTCTCCCTTTAATTTATTTATTATTTATTTATTTTATTACATTTATATACCGCCCTTTCCCGAAGGACTCAGGGCGGTTTACAGGGTAATTAAAAAACACAGATATAAAAGTTAAAAACAAATTTAAAAAAAATTATATTAATCCCTGCATTAATAAAAAACCCCAGTTCAAATTAAGATTAAACTAAATTAAAATTAAAAATTCTCAGCCTGGGCCAGAGAGCTCGAAGAGCCAGGTCTTCAGGTCCCGATGAAATGAAGGGAGGTCGGGGGCAGTCCTCAACTCCACCGGCAGCTGGTTCCAAAGGACAGGCGCACCCACTGAGAAGGCCCTATCCCTGGGTGTCATCCGCCGGCAATCTCTCACCGGCGGCACCCTGAGAAGACCCTCCCTGTGGGAGCGCACTGGACGAAGGGAGCTTGATGCCGGCAGCAGGTGTTCCCTCAGATATCCCGAACCCAAGCCATTTAGGGCTTTATAGGTCATCACCAGCACCTTGAATCTCACCCGGTGGGCAACCGGAAGCCAATGCAGCTCACAGAGTAGAGGTGTTACATGGGAGTATCGTGAAACCCCCATCACAACTCGCGCGGCCGCATTCTGCACCAGCTGAAGCCTCCGAGTGGTCCTCAAGGGCAGCCCCATGTAGAGAGCGTTGCAGTAATCTAAAGTTAATCTGAAGTTAAACTAAAACCCGATTGAATTTAATTAAATTAAAACCCCTCAGTCTGGGCCAAACAGCTCGAAGAACCAGGTTTTCAAGTCCCGGCGAAATGAGCGAAGGTCGAGGGCAGTCCTGAGTTCCGTGGGAAGTTGGTTCCATAGGGCCGGCACGCCCACAGAGAACGCCCTTCCCCTGGGAATAACCTGCCGGCATTCCTTAACCGGCGGTACCCTGAGAAGGCCCTCCCTATGGGAGCGCACAGGACAATGGGAAGTTGTTCCCTTAGATAATCCGGACCCAAGCCATTTTAAGCAGAAGAAGATGCTGAATCCACTCCTGCTGTATTTGTTTGTTTTTTGGAGTAATTGATGCAGGCAGAGCGGATGCGGGAGCAATATAAACAGCAAGCATAAGACTTTAACTCCAGAACTTTAACTTTTCTCCTGTTTCAACGATCATTTTAAAAAGGACGGAAAGTTGGCGTCTGAGTGAATCTTTGTAACAAGCATTGAAAGTGTCTTTTTTTTTTCTTCTCTCAAAGTGAAAGTGATTGGATACTGAGGAGGAATATCTAAAGTGGATTCTCAGAACTTTAAGATTTTGTTAAATTTTGGAGCTGTTTAAAAGTGATTATAAGACTTGGATATTTAACATTTAAACTACAACTGTAAGTGGGGTGGAAAAGTGAAAGTGTGTAAAGAAAGTTAATTAGGTGCTAAAATGGCTTCCAAACTGCCTAGAATTCCTGTTTCTAAAAGTCTGGGGGTATCACCTGTTCAGCAATCTGGAATTCAATCTTTGATGTTACCTGCTGCAGCTGCTGCACCCCCACTGACTTTAAAAGACTTACAAGATTCTTTAAAAGATGCTTTAAAACTTCAGTCTGAAAAAATATCTGAGCAGGTGGCAGAACTTATTGAAGAAAAAAATAAGGAAATATGGGAGGACATTTTGATGGCATTTCAAGGGCTCTCAGGTTGTATTGAGAGTCTGGATGAACGTGTGGAAGAAATGAAACAGAATAATTTGACGCTGGAGGCCAAAATGTCTGATGTAGAGAACAAAATGGACAAAATGGATGATGAGGTAGTTATGACACAATATAGAGACATGGAGTTTGCCCTGAGGATAAGAGGCTTAAAAGAAAATCCACAGGAAAATCTGGAAGAGATGTTGGTGGATGCTCTGGCACCTATTTTGGGAATTCAACCCAAAGATTTCTTTGTGGAGATGGATAAAGTATCCCGTGTTAATTCTTGGATCGCTAGGCAAAGGAAACTGCCAAGAGATGTGGTTGTGTACTTTACAAAGAGAAAGATCAGAAATCAGATCATTCAAGCTTTTTACAATAATAGATTTAAAGTGGCTAATCAAGAGGTTCTGATTCTGAAAGAGATTCCCCCAAGAATTTTGAGAAAAAGGAAAGATTTTGGGGTTTTTTTGGCAGATGAATTAAAAAAAACAACAGCTTCAGTTCAGATGGGAGATACCAGTGGGGATTGTGATGAATTATGCTGGAGTAAGATATCGTCTTAATACAGTCCTGAAGGCATGTGATTTTTATTCTAATGTTTTGAAAGCAGGTTCACTGCCATCCTCAGAAGTTAAAGGAGGAAAAGAAGAAGTTAAAGGAGGAAAAGAAGAAGTTAAAGGAGGAAAAGAAGAAGTTAAAGGAGGAAAAGAAGAAGTTAAAGGAGGAAAAGAAGAAGAAGAGCGACAGATACAAGAAGTACAGCAAATTTCGGAAACTGTGCAACCCATGGAAGAGGGACTCAAAGAGTGATACGGGCTGCAGCTAGACGTAAGGAACAACAACAACAACAGCAACAGTGTTCAATAATTACAAGTCAGGAATCTATTTCTAGTGAAGCAGTGGGAGGAGCTAAGCCAAAGAGGCAGATGTCTGTGGATCTGCAAGAAATGCTCCGAAAGCTTCAAGTCGCAAAAGATGGCGACAAAGTTTTTAACTTGGAATGTTAATGGATTAAATTCACCACAAAAGAAAGTATTTCAGTACCTGAAACAATTTAAAAATGATGTTATATGTTTGCAAGAAACGCATATTCGTGCATCTGATCAAAAATATTTGATAAATTTTAGACTGGGTATACAATTTATTGCATCTGCTCCAGAGAAGAAAAATGGAGTAGTTATTTATGTAAAGAAAGACATAACAGCTAATTTAATTGAAGCAGATAAACAAGGAAGATATATCATAATTGAACTATTAATAGAAGGGAAGAAAACACTTTTAACTGGAGTATATGCACCTAATCAACAGCAAGGAGAATTTTACAAACTGTTACATGATAAAATAATTCAATGGGATTATAAATCGTGCATTTTGATGGGAGATTGGAATGGAGTGTTTGACACTCAGAAAGATAAAAAAGGGTTTTTTAAAAATACTCCAAGCCACGCTAGATTGCCAAAATCTTTTTTTGATTTGAAAGATGATTTGGAATTGTGAGATGTCTGGAGAGAACAAAATTTGGAAGAAAAGGATTTTAACTTTTGTATTTCTGTTTTTAATTACCCTGTAAACCGCCCTGAGTCCTTCGGGAAAGGGCGGTATATAAATGTAATAAAATAATAAATAAATGAATAAATCTTTTTTTTAGATGAAAGATGATTTGGAATTGAGAGACGTTTGGAGAGAACGAAATCTGGAAGAAAAAGATTTTACCTTTTTTTCTGATAGACATCAATCCTTTTCTAGGATTGATTTTGTATTAACTACTAATGATGTTTTTTCTAGGGTCAAGAAGATTAAGATATGTCCAAGAACTTTATCAAATCATAGTCCAGTATGGTTGGAATTGGATAAGGAGAGGAAAGATAGAAGATCTTGGAGATTAAATGAAAATTTGTTTAGATATCAAGAGAATGTGGATGAATGTAAAAAACAGTTGACAGAATTTTTTAATATAAATATGCATAAGGGTACTCCTATTGAAATGGTTTGGGATGCAAGTAAAGTGTATATGAGAGGAGTGTTAATATATCTGAATGATAAACATAGACATAGAATGGAATATAAGCGTAAAGAAATAGAGGAGGAAATAAAGATGAAAGAGAAAGCCTTTATTTTGAACCCATCTGACAAGAGGTTGAAAGAAGTAATTAATTTGCTAAGAGGACAGTTTAATATGTTAATGGCAGATCAAGTAGCAACTAATTTATGATATGCCAAATATAATACTTTCAACAATGCTAATAGGCCGGGTAGGTGGTTAGCTTACTTATTAAGGAAAAAACAAAGATCACATAATATAGATAAGATAGAATATAAGGGCAAAGAGGTGTTTCAGCAAGATCTTATTAAAAAGGCTTTTGTTGAATTTTATTCTAAATTATATGCTAGGGATATAAAGCAGGGTTTAGATATGGATAGTTATTTACAGGATGTGAATATCCCAATACTTACACGAGGGATGAATCAATTGATAACTGCTGAAGAAATTATTTTAGCAATTAAACAATTAAAAGTGGGTAAGGCACCCAGAACAGATGGTTTATTAGCTATTTATTATAAAAATTTACAATCAGAAATGGTGGAGCCTTTAAAGGAATTATTTAGAACAATACAATCTGGAGGAGAAGTGCCTCCATCGTGGAAAACAGCATTTATAACTTTGATTCCGAAGGAAGATCAAGATCTTGTTCAACTTAAAAATTATAGGCCTATATCGCTTTTAAATAATGATTATAAAATATTTGCAAAGATTTTAGCAAATAGATTAGTGGGGGTTATGCAGCAAATGATTTATTCTGATCAAACAGGTTTTATAAGTGGTAGGCAAATGAAAAACAATGTGAGACATATTGTAAATTTATTAGAATATTTGGAAAGAAATAATCAAGTCCCTGCAGCACTGATTTTTTTGGATGCTGAAAAAGCGTTTGATCAATTGAATTGGCAATTTTTATTTAAAGTTTTGGAGAAAATGGAGTTTGGTGATAAGTTTTTACAATCTATTAGGGCAATATATCAAAAACAAACAGCTCAAATAATAATCAATGGTAGCTTAACAGAAGTTTGTAAAATTGAAAAGGGTACAAGACAGGGTTGTCCGTTGTTGCCATTATTGTTTGTTTTAACATTGGAAATATTGTTAATTAAGATACGTGAATCAAAGAAAATAAAGGGAATTAAAATTAAAGATCAAGATTATAGATTGAAAGCATTTGCAGATGACTTGGTTATTACATTAGGTCAACCAATTCAATCGGTTATAGATTTAATGGAAATAATTTTACAATATGGACAAGTCTCTGGATTTAAGGTAAATAGGCAAAAAACTAAAATATTGTCTAAAAATATGACCAAAGAACAAAAGGAGGTTTTAGGAAAACTAACAGGATTTGAAATAGTTAAAAAGGTCAAATACTTGGGGGTAAATCTTTCAGCTTCAAATGTGAAATTATATAAAAATAATTATGAATTGTTATGGCTAAAAATACAAAAAGAATTAGATAGTTGGAAAAAATTACAATTGTCTTTATTGGGAAGAATTGCAGCTGTGAAAATGAATGTTTTACCTAAATTCTTATTTTTGTTTCAAATGATACCTATACTTAAAAAATATTCAAATTTGGAGGAATGGCAGACAGGTATTAATAAATTTGTCTGGGCAGGGAAAAGACGGAGACGCATGTGCGGGGGAACCTTTACCTTTACCTTTACCTTGGCATGCTTATTTATTGTATGATAAAAAGTGGATAATGTTTTTAAGACACATATATTAAGATATGCCCTGTTGCGAGTTTGGAAAAAATATCGTTATAAATTGAACCTTAAAATTCCAATTTGGGCAATACCTAAACATGCAATAGAATATATAAATGTGGGATTTAAGCATGATTTGATTACATATAAAGAAATTCTTAGATTGGAAAGAATGTGTGGCAATTAAAGCCATTATTATTATTATTATTATTATTATTATTATTATTATTATTATTATTATTATTATTATTATTATTATTATTATT
>JAKJMR010016505.1:171319-183084 GCA_024449315.1 Daboia siamensis | reverse complement strand
GGGGGGACTCCTGTGGAGGAGACACTTAGATCAACTAAGAAAGAGAGCCCCTGAGAGGACGGGTGGAGAATCAATAGAAACAGCAAGGGAGGAGGCAGAGCAAACACAAACACACACACAGCCACAGTCACAGTCACCCAGAAGAACAGCTGGAAGGGTTTGGGGGCATCCATCTGACTGGCAGGAAGCTGGCAAGGAAAGTAGGCAAGAGCCTGAGGGCAGCAGGCCACAAAGAGCCAAGACAGAAACACATGCACACACACAAATCAGACCAACACAGCCAGACCAAGGAACAGGAAGCAGAACCGAAACCATTACAGAGCCAAGCCTGAGAAGATCAAACAGGACACACAGAACCCCCAGCTACCTCGGTGATTATGTCCGCTCTTAAGCCTGGGGGGAGGAGGAATCTGGAGGGTTAAATGTAAAAAATTGTAAATAGCTGTATAAAGTTAAGAAGGAACGACAGAGGATCATCCTCACTATGGGGGAAGGGGTGCAGTGTATGCCTCCCAGCATACACAAAGGACAGCACAGCAGGAGGCTGATGGCGCAGATCAGCTGAGGGGCTGGACAGTCCCAGGTGATGACAGATCACTCAGGATAAGCCTAATGACTTAAGCTGTTGACAGCCCCAGGCATGGTCAGCCTGGTGGGAAGCCAGGGCTACACCCATTGTCACCTGCACTGGCGGGAAGCCCAGGTTTGAACTGATTGGATGCCATCCACCTGGGCAGGTACAAATAGATGCCAGTTCTCCCTTCTTCCCCCAGTTCGTTCTGTTCAGAATAAACTCATCTTTACCCCAGCTCTGTGTCCGTCTCTATGGGATAGCACGCGACTTTACATTATATCTTGGGCCTAAAAAAGAAACAAGGTGTTATTGAAAAGTTGTGATAGAACAAAAGCAAAATCTCACTGACTTTGATTTATTATACAGTTTACCATCTCAGGCCTTGTTCAGATCAAAACATGCTTTTTTATTGCTTGCCTATAGCAAACATACATGCACTAAACAGCCTGTATCACTGACTTTTCAACAGATTCTTCCATTTTGTAGCTACTCCATTTTAAACTGGAGCACAAAAACACTTGCTGATCCTTGCTACATAAATTACATCATTACTAATGAACTGTTGCAGAATTCATTTGAATATATCCATCTTTCTTGGGATTGTGATTCTTCCCAGTGATTAAAGTGATTTAGACAGCAGCATAGTTTAGGGTAAGCAATATTAATTTATGGATGAGTCATTGTGTTTAACACCAGATTGGAAACTAATGAGTTGATTCAAACTCATTTAAATCACTGGGGGCAAGATACTAAAATAAAACCAAAGAATGGTGAAAGGAAGGTGACTATTTTCTGTCATCTACAGAAGACATTATGTCTTCTTAGCCTAGTCTTAATATTTATCTAGGCAGGAATAATAAAAAAAAAGCCTACTATCCCAGAAATCCATTAGAATTAAAGGGATCAATATGAAAGCCTTTGAACTGAACTCTTTTGAAGTGAAGTAAGTAGCAAATAAATAGAAATTTATTGAATAGATTTTTTTGAAAATTTATAAAAACTAAGCCAATGATAGAGCTGGACTGAGTCATGAAGAAACTAACCATACAAAGTTTTGGCTTATATTGTTGTTATGGTACAATTTCATCTTAATTAAGTGAGTTGCTATTTGCTTAACAAAAATGATCATTTCTGTCAAACCTGTTGAACAAAAGATTTAATTGCTCTTGGCCAAATATTTCAGCCACCATGTGATTTTAAATCCTTGTATTTTGTAATGTATATACGAAATCAGTATTACTTTAGTATAATTCAAAATTTCACGATATTGGAAACTCTGGTCTGTTATATTGATTATTGGTGAATCCCATCTCTAAGTAATCAGAGTAATCAGAAGTAATGGAACAGGCATAGCATCAATAGCCTAGTTCAGGCATGTCAAACTCACGATGTCACATGACATTGCATGACGTAACGCAACTTTTTCCCCATTGCTGGCAAAGGGTGGGCATGGTTTCAGTATGATGCATCTGGCCCACGGGCTGGCAGTTTGACATGCCTGACCTAGTTAAACATTTAAAATCATAAAGTTTAAGGTTCTCCATGAAAGGGAGAACTTTAAGAAAGAAAACTACTATATGCAGGTCCTTAAGCCTTTTCTTCCCAGGCAATCCTCCTTTACAGATGCCTACATATTATTAGAAAAAGTAGTGAACTCCACAACTGGACTGAAAATGTGTTATTATCCTCTCTCTCAGCCTCCAAGGTATGGCCCTTCCCTTTCTGGGAAACTGGAAAGAACATAGGAATGTGTTGTCAATAGAATTGGAAAGAGGAATTAGAGACTGTCCAGGTTAGCCAATTTTGGTTATTGAGTGATGCTTCTGTCCATAGACAAAGTAGGATTGGAATTCTATTAGAAAGTCTCTGGCAGTGTGACATGATATCTCAGTTCAGTCTCTGATTGTTATGGATAAAGCCATTTTACACATGTGGTAGATATTGAGAGCCTTCACTGGGAATCAGGGTGTACTGTGGAGGATTCTTCAGCTGAACTATCTCCACCACCCATATTTGTTGCTTACATTGCTAAAGAATGAAATTTTTTATGGCAGGCATGATCCTACTTGACAAGAAGGATATTGAAGAGAAATGTAAAACTTAGAAATGAAGTAGAAAGAAATAAGCTCTTTTTTGCAATAGAGTACTGTAACACTTCCAGCCAATTAAAAGGCAGCTGTACTATTAATAATTACAGTAGCTATTGTATCCTAGCTTGAACTACAGGAACACCATACCACTGGGTTGAGGTGTAGCTTTGGAGTCACTTTTTTACCTGCTCTACACTGACAACCTATATGGTTTGACCCCAGCTATCATACTTCTGTAAGCCACCCAGAATCACCTTGAGTGAGTTGGCAGCCACATAAACAAACACAAATACCATATTTTCACTAGCAAATTATAGATGGCAGCAGTGGTGGTATTCAAATATGTGAACAATAAGTTCTCTGTGTGGATGCCACTTCCAGAAGTCCATTCTGGGTCTGGGCAACAAAAAATTAGGTACTGGTTCTGCCAAAGTTGTCCAAACCTGCTGAATCCCACCACTGGCTGGCAGTGATCAGAAGAAGAAAAATTACATATCCTTTAACCTCAGTATATTCAGGGTAGATTTTAACACAGAATTTACCAATCAGTAGTAGGGACTCAACAATTTGCAGCAGCATTCTCGTGACTTTTGCCTCCCTCTAGGAAATTAAATACTCTGAAATAGCTTGTTCCCTCCCTTCCAGTGACATTGTTATTGCTTGTTGGGTTTTTAATCTTAAGGGAAGGTAGAGAAAGATAGGAGAAACAAAGTTACAAGCATATATGGTCTATAAGCTTGTCCTTTATAGATTATCCATGATTGCTTCATTTTAGTTATTAGACACTTTAAAATTTACTTGTTAACAAATGTTACCTAGGAAGATTATACAACAAGAATAAAGACAATAAAGTCCAGAATGAAAGAAACAATGAATAAATTGATATCATTGTTATTATAACTTTTAACAGTTTTTCTGTTGACATTTCATATCTGAGATCTGTATTCTATCTGGAAAATATCAGATCTGCAAAAAGGGGGAAATAACAATGCTTTTTCTCTGTATAACTGTCTAATAAATTCAGTTAATGTCACTTCAGTGGGTAACTCCAGATTCTTTAGCAGTAATTTGTCACTAAGGAACAGTTTCAGGGCATTTTGCAGTTGTATGCTGGTGTTTATTTCAGACCTTATCACCAGCAAACATTTCATGCTAAAAGAAATTAATTCCCTTCATCTGTTATTATGCGAACAATGCAAAAGTGCTCATTGAAGAAGGCCATTATTCATTACATTAGGCACTGATACGACAGCTTTCTTCATCCCAAACTTGCATACAACAAGAAGTAACCTCTCATCGTTTGTTTTTCCTCCCTCCCCCACAATATATAACATGTATTACAAAGGCAGAGCATGTATGGGATTCCTTCCTTTCCCCCTGTGCTGCCTTGTAAATAGCAGTCAACATCAACAGTATTTTAAGATTTAGCTTTATTAAATGACCTAAATTTCTAATTAGCACTGTTCAGCAGGCTGCAGATAAGTCATCTAAGATTTGGATCTACTTTGGGAATATAAGCAACTAAATTTCATTTTTAATGTGTGCTATTGTGTCCACAGAAAAAAAATGACAATAAAGGTTATCTATGTAATAGATCTAAAAAATCAGTTCTTCTGTCAGAGAACTAGATTTCCCCCTTTTAAGTCTTCCACTGAGGGGAAAAATATAGCTAAGTATTTTTTCCCCTCTAGTTCACTATAAACAGTTCAACCTACCTGTTAAAATGGAGACTGAATTTGTACCACTGATAAAATGTAGGGAGTTACATTTCCAGTCAACATGATTTTGAGCAATGACTCAACTTCTTTTTTAACACCAACATTTTTCAAGTTTATAAAATTCATCATTTTATCCAGGAGCTTTCAATATATGAAATCTCCAAAATCTCAAACAGGATCTTATATAGAACTTCTGAAACATCGAAGTACCTCATTGAAATTTCTCCTGAGATTTAAAATAAAAATGAAAGCATCTGTTGAGAGTATTGTTGCATGCATTATTAGTATTAGTATTGTATTGTTGCATGCATTTTCTCCAAATAACAAAATAAATAAATAAAAATTCTTTAATTGTGGTAAATTATGCCTAGTAATAAGCATTTGGAGTTTCTTCTTCTCTTAATTATAACAAAATTATATAATTTAATTTCAAGGAATTATTTTTGTCCGCATACAACTTAAAAGTAGTCTTTGGATTTTCTAAGATAAGGTTCTTATATTCTTTGTTGTAGCTGCAAATTACTAGACCAGGAAACTATGTTTTACTGAAGTCAAGGAACATATCTTACATGCAGACATTTTTTTTCTGATTTCAGCACTGTTAATCTGAAATCTCTAACACTGAATCTTATGGTCAGTGTGCAATCTCCATCTTGAAAATTATTTACTAAACCCATGATCAGTTTATTAATTAGATTTTTTTTATGCTCATTCTCCCATTCTAATGCCTGACAGAGGCAGTTACTCAATGCTGTTGGGGGGAGAGGGTAACCAGGACAGCAAATTTACTGTTCTTCTCTGTAGGGCTTTAGATTTCAGGAACATTCTAAATGTTGTGCTCTCAAGTGAGGCAGAGGCTGCAGAACCATTTCCAATGCGAAATTAAAGTTCAGTTGCTTGTACCTTCAATTCAGGCACAAGATATCTTGTGTATCACTAACCACAGACTCAGTAATGAATGCATGCATCCAATGTGTATCTTGAATGGAGTTTGGACAAATACAATACTATAATATATCAACTGAGGCTGTCAGACCTGAAGTGCAACAATCCCGATTATCATTAGGTTGAAATGAAAGATAGATACAGGCAACAGTCATCATCTGGAATTCTACAGCCCCATTGTAAGACCCCTGGCTCCAAAAGCATTCCAAGAAGACAAAATACAGTAAATATGACTAAGACAGGGTAAAATATAGTAAATATGACTAAGGCAGGTATCTTCAGACTATATCCTCTGAGCTTGCCTCTTTTCTGTCAGAACAAAAAATTGCTTGTGGGTCTATTCCTATTAATGTATTTTGTTGTCAGATATTGTCTTATTATTAAGAAGAATGGGAAAATGTTTTAAAGAAATGTAACTGCATGCAGCAATTGCAAAACTACCATTGTGAACCATCCCTACCCCACCCAAATACCACAGATGAGTTCTTCATGCCATAAAGCAAGAATGAAGGAGGTTGTCTCAAAGGTGCTTTTCAAAATGCAACTGAATTGTTGTTTTTTTTTTCCCTGAGCAAGAAGAAGAAAATGTTTTGCTTCTCATCCAACAAGGTTCATCAGTTCTGATGACAGGGGGAATGGAAGGAATAAGTACTGACAGTTGAGACAGTGTGGGGGGAGGGGGGATGGAAGGATAGTTTCTGATAGGATGATGGTAAAAATGGAAGGATTATTATAAAACTTATTCATAAAACATGAAACTCAGTCAACTGAACACTCAAATTTACTGGCACTAATGGTTGACACGGGTTGCTGCCAGCATTCATGGTATCAACCAGGTATCTCCTTAAAATGCAAGATGTTCCAAGTAGTGCAGTTTTTTGTAGCTTTGCTGGAGTTATTGAAGCAAGCTGCAATTTCTTGATGTATTTTGCAAAGATTTTGGACATAGTTCCCAGTGCCCCAATGACAATGGGTATCACTGTTACACGTTTCATCCATAATTGCGCAGTTTCGATAGCCAGATTGCGGTATTTCGTAATTTTTTCCATTTCTTTTTCTTTGACTCTGGCATCTCCTGGTACAGCGATATCAACTGTATGCTTCAGTTCTCTATGACTGCGATATCTGACATGTTGTGTTCCAAATGGCGATCTGTCTGTATTCGGAAGATCTTCACCCTCTCATTCTTGACATCTTTTTCCACCCTATGTTCCCATGACTTTACGGACACAGGCAAGTCATATTTTTTACACTGTTATGTATGGGGTTTAAGCAGCAGCTCAGCAAATACCACCAGGTGGCGCTGTACCATTACCGTATTGGCTGATTAGCTTTCGGCTGGAGATTCAGATGAACAGATTGGCCAAGAGCATACCTGGCAAGGTATATAAGGGGTACAGGTACAGTCCTACCCACAATAAAGAGCTGTTGCTATACTCATCTGCCTGCTGTTTTCCATGTGGTCCAGAACCCACTACACAATAGTGGCAACGAAGGTGGGATGCTGTTTCACTCAGAGCTGAAATCACTAGCTGAAATCACTAGCTGAAGTCACTAGGAACGGAGGAAAGAGTATCTTTCTCTGATTCCCTTCTACCGAAGCAGCACCCACAGGACCGGGCACAGCATGGCAAAACTCAGATCCGCGAATTCAACGTCAGCCATCCTGAACACTGGGAATCACATCTGGGCCAGGTTGAGGGATACCTGCTGGTCAACTGGATCACAAAAGACCATTTTAAAGCAGCAACCCTGCTGTGCATCAGCAGGCCTGCCGTTTATGATATAGCCATCGGGTTGTGCTCACCAACAGCTATCGGAACCGTTTCCTATAGCAATCTCACGGCCAAACTAAACAAGCATTTCATGCCACGGAGGTCCAAAATGTTCTGGCATTTCCGGTTTGTCCAGCGGATCCAGTTACCCGGCGAACTGACGGCCGACTTTATAGTGGCCGTGTGACAGACCGCCCATCTCTGTAAGTTTCCCGATTTAGAAGAGAGGCTTCACGACCAGATTGTTTTTGGTCTAAGTGAGCAGCAGCTATGACAGAAATTGCTCGCGAAGCCTACAATGAGCCTGCAAGAGGTTCTGGATGAGGTCCTGGCATATGAGGCGGCCAGCGGCTCAGGCCAGACCACTCATTGACCCAGCAGCAGCTCTGGGGGATCAGTCCACCATGAGAGCGCTGTGTACGGCAGAGCAGACAAAGACGAAGCAGCTGAAATTGATGCGGTACACTGGAGGCTGGACAATCAACAAATCCAACAGCACAGAGACCAAGGGGCCCATCAGCAACCAACGCCATCACAAAAATACACTGGCGGGAACAGCACTGAAACTACCTTTGGAGGTGGAGTGACCAGTCCCAAGTGTGCTGGCTGTAGAGGGAATCATGCGAGGGCGGCCTGCAGATTCCGCTTGGCTAAGTGCCGGGTCTGCGGAAAAACACTCCACATCGCAGTGGTCTGTCGGAGTTGTTCCCGGGACGAGGATGCATCGCCAAAAGGTACCGGGAAACTCCTATTCACCACCTCCAATTCTTTCGTGAGTCTGAGAGCCATGTCCCACACTGGGGTCCATCGGTTGCTCACCCCAAAATTAAATTAGAGGTCCATTTGCAAGATGTGCCTTGCAAGATGGAGCTTGACTCCGGGTCTGCTATCTCTATAATTTCTTACAAGACGTTTAAACTAGTGTGCGGCCGAAGCAAGCGGTGGGCACAATTAAGACCGACCAATCTTTAACCGATTTTCAAAATGCACCTGATAAAATTAAGGGGGAGGCCACCCTGTTGTTGGGGTTCAGGGAGTTCCATGGGCCCTTGGATGTCCTAGTAGTCGAGGGCCGGAGGACTAGCCTGGTGGGGCTGGACTGGTTTGGGGGTCTGGGCATAAGGATCTCAGGGATCCATAGCACCCAGGCCAAGAGCCTCGAATCCGTCTGCAAAACGTTAGGAAGGTACACTGGGCCATCCATTAAATTTAAACTGAACCCCAACATCATGCCTTTTAGAATTAAACCCTGGAGAGTTCCCTTCGCTCTCAAACACAAAATTGAGAACGAATTAAATAGGCTAGTGGAGCAAGGGGTGTTAGAGCCAGTAGAAGGGGGAGAGTGGGAGACCCCTATAGTTACCCCACTAAAGGCTAACGGGCAGGTGAGGATCTGTGCTGACTATAAGTGCTCAGTGAACTGGGGCCTTAATCCGCAAGCTTACCCAGTTCCAACAGTTAGCCACGTCCTCGCCTCTCTTCAGGGCAGCACCATCTTTGCAAAGCTGGATCTCATGCAAGTGTACCAGCAGCTCCCAGTTACCAGGGAGATGGCAGACGCTCAAACCATAGTAATGCACAGAGGAGCTTTCAGAGTTAACCGTTTGCAGTTTGGTGTCTCTGTAGCTCCAGGAATTTTTCAGGAGGTGATGGAGAAGACTCGGAAGGGCATTCCAGGAGTGTGCCCTTACTTTGATGATGTCCTCATCACTGGAAGCTCTGAGGAGGTATTGGCTGAGAGACTGCAGGCTGTTTTAAGTAGGTTCCGCTCTGCAGGGCTCAAACTCAAAAAAGACAAGTGTAGCATTGCAGTGGCATCCACAGAATTCCTAGGGTTCAGGATTGATGCCAAGGGAATCCATCCTGCAGAATCCAAGGTAAGGGCAATCAAAATGGCCCCTACCCCAAAAAACAAGGGGGAACTGCAAGCATTCCTGAGGCTCCTGAATTTTTACCATTCATTCCTCCCACACAAGGCAGCCATAGCTGAGCCTCAGCACAGGCTCCTAGACAAGCAAGCTGCATGGAACTGGACCAAGGTCCACGACAAGAGTTTTAAAAACCTAAAGGAACTACTATCTAGAAATTCCTCTGTCACCCACTTCATAGAGTCAAAGCCCATTTGCATCGCTTGTGATCCATCTCTCTATGGAGTGGGCGCAGTACTGAGCCACTTAGAGGAGAATGGGGAACAGGTGCCCATTGCATACTACTCCCGTACGTTGTCAGGGGCAGAAAAGAATTACGCCTAGATTGACAAGGAAGCCCTGGCTATAGTGGCCGGGATCAAAAAATTCCATGACTACCTCTATGGCAGGGATTTCACCATATTCATGGATCATAAGCCTTTATTGGGGTTGTTCACAACAGACAAACCCCTCAAATTCTGTCGCCTAGGATGCTCAGGTGGTCCATATTCCTATCTGCATACACTTACAAACTTGATCACAAACCAGGTAAAGATATGGGCCACACGGACAGGTTAAGCAGGTTACCCTTGGCAAATTCAGAACCTGATCTGGCACCTGCAGCCCAAATACTGACCATCTAGGACCTACCCGAGTGCCCCTTACAGGCAAAAGACATAGCTGCTGAAACAACAGCAGACAGAATCCTGACCAGAGTTCAGTCTTGGGTAGTCACGGGGTGGCAAGAAAAAAGTCCAGACCCAGAATTCCAGGCTTACTTCAATAGAAGACATGAACTGTCTGCTCACAAAGGATGCCTTTTGTGGGGAACTAGGGTCATTATTCCCGAGACACTGAGAAACAAAGTCATAAAGTCACTACATAAAGGACACCCGGGAATAGTCAGGATGAAAGTGTTAGCTAGGAGCTACCTGTGGTGGCCAGGTCTAGATAAGGCCATAGAGGAACAGGTTAATAGTTGCTATGACTGCCAAAGGTCCAGACCAGAGATGCCCCATGCACCTGTACACAAATGGGAGGCTACACACACACCCTGGTCCAGAGTCCACATTGACTACACTGGTCCTTTCCAAGGACAGCTGTTCCTAGTGGTGGTAGACAGCCATTCCAAATGGCTAGAGGTGATACCAGTCAATAGCATACTACGGCCAAAACTATCTAAGTGCTCAGGGGGCTCTTTGCCACACATGGCCTCCCTGACGTATTGGTCTCAGACAATGGGCCTCAATTCACCTCTGCTGAATTCCAGGCATTCACCAGGGCCAACTTGATTAGGCATGTCAAAGTTGCACCTTTCCACCTGTCGACCAACGGATTAGCAGAACGCATGGTACAAACAACCAAGGACGCATTGAGGCACATCATCAGTGGTGACTGGCATCAAAGGTTGGCACAATTCCTGTTAGCACAACACACCACACCTTGCACAGTCACGGGGAAGAGACCAGTGGAACTTTGTTGGGGTAGGCGCCTCATCACCAAATTGGACAGGCTACACCCCGACAGAGTGGCTGCGGAGACTGAGCAACCCAAGCCCTCTAGAGAACTTCTCACCAATGACCTGGTTTCGGCACGGAACTATGGGCCGGAACATGCATGGATTCCAGGGGTGGTGGTTGACAGAACTGGGCCCTTGTCCTACATTGTAGGGGTGGAAGGGATGATCAGATGACACATAGATCAAATCAGGAAGCGGGTTCTTGAAAGGTCACAGATCGATCAACCCCAACAACTGACAACAACAGGATGGGAGGAGAGCTGGTCCTTACAACAACAGGCCCAGGACCATCATGACAGCGTGGTTGCAAGGGTTGACCCTGGGATGGGTCAACCAGGAAAACTGAGCCAGGACTCAACCACTGACTCTGCTGTCCCGGGTGAATGGCAAACTCTGAGGCAGTCATCCAGGGCTCACAGGCCACCTGCCTATCTCACAGACTATGTACAATCTTGAGGGGGGGGGGACAGGCCTAGAGTCAAGTGAGGGTTTGCCATTAACCATTGTAACTGCAGGAAAATATTATGCATGATGTTTTGTATTAAATATATTGTTTGTTCTTTTAAGGGGGAAAGGGTGTTATGTATGGGGTTTAAGCAGAAGCTCAGCAAATACCACCAGGTGGTGCTGTACCATTACCGTATTGGCTGGTTAGCTTTCGGCAGGAGATTCAGATGAATGGATTGGCCGAGAGCGTACCTGGCAAGGTATATAAGGGGTACAGGTAACCCCCTTTGTTCAGTACAGTCCTACCCACAATAAAGAGCTGTTGCTGTACTCATCTGCCTGCTGTCTTCCATGTGGTCCAGAACCCACTACACAATATACACAATGCCCACTGGATTAGTTTAGCAACTCGGTCATGTCTAGCTTTGTAATCAGTTTGTGCGATTTTGCTGCACTTACATGTTAAATGTGAAACAGTTTCAACTTTGTCATTGCAAAGATGGCAATCTGGATTTTTAGTAGTTTTTTGTATCTTCACTTTCGTGGCATTAGTTTGTAGTGCTTATTCTTGAGCAGCCATTATTAAGCCTTCTGTTTCTTACTTGATGGTTCCCATCTTAAGCCATGCCCATGTCAAGTTATTATCACATTTTCTTTCAATGTTTTTCAAATGCTGTCCATGCAAAGCTTTGGTTTTCCATTTATTTAATCTGTCCTCCAGCCGTTTTTCCTTATATTCTGGAATTATTATTATTATTATTATTATTATTATTATTATTATTATTATTAT
>JAKJMR010016505.1:127917-171309 GCA_024449315.1 Daboia siamensis | reverse complement strand
TTATTATTATTATTATTATTATTATTATTATTATTATTATTATTATTCTGGTCATTATCACTCTCTCTGAGAGATGTTGAGGCCACTTGGGAGTTTACCTGAATTAGATTGTGGAATCTTCTTGGAACGGCTGAAAAGGCTGAATTGTAGACTGAGGATAGGCAATGTCTTATTCCTCTCCCTCTGTTGAGGGATAAGTGTTCAATTCTAACCTAGATGGATTCTTTATCCCTCTTTTAGACCAATGGTCTCTAACCAAAATGGATTAGACCTACCCCAAGTCTGCAACACAGCTCTTTCAACAATTCCAAGAAGTAAAATTTCTACAACCAATTGCACCCGATTCAGGTGACTCTGAGGGCACAGAGTAGACTCAACAGCTCTTAGAGATAGTTGTGATGACTAGATGACTGCAAAGAAATACAATCCTCCCATCCCCCCATTCTATTAGAACCTCTCCTCCCATTTCCTACCCACTATCCTATCTCAGCTGACAGTACCTATCTTTCTATCCCCCCACCATCAGAACTGATGAAGCTTCTTGGATGAGAAGCAAAACATTTTCCTCTTCGTCCTCAAGGAAAAAAACAGACTAGTTGCCTTTTGGAAAAAAATCTTTGAGACAACTATGATCTGGATAATTGAGAATCTCCACAGACAATAAAGGAAATTCCACCGCTGTTAGAACAAACATCCATAAGGCGTAGAGCAGGCAAATAATATCAGGCTTGTAGTGACATAATTTCATAAGTAATGCAAATGTATAATATTGCTGCCATTTCCATTGATTATAATGCATCATGATTGTGTTACATTGCATTCTTTGGAAATGATGTTGCACCTCTGAGTTTTGGTCTGCTATATTATCAGTGTCAAAGCAAAATTCAGCTGCTATTTCAGATGGTTTCAATAACTGGACTTGCAATGATATTTTGAGCATAGTCAATCATATATGAACCTATCATATTGTATGACCCCAGTCTGTGTTTAGTTCATAGTTTAGTGTACATGGGAACTCAAAGAATTGAGTTGATTGAGTGCAACATAATACTCTAAGCATGGACTAGCATGTTATGAGAATGAAACTGCATATGAAATGAAGAAAAATAAAATTAGATAACAAAGAATCTTGTACTTGCCTATGTTACTGTTATATTCCTCCTTGGAAAGAAGTTTGGTTTCTTCTTCTAATCTTTCAGCCTGTCCAGCAGACTTAGGTTGAAGTATAGTGCCACAAAAATATGGTAATAAATTAGCTAACATCACATTCTGGATCCAATTAATCTTACCTAGCTCCTTGGTGCAGGTATTATCAATTGTTTCTATCCCAAAATTATCCTGCCTTTCAAAAATTATTTGTTAGGCTTCCTCTTATAAGCAATTACAAAATATAATGTTGAAAATTCTCTAAAGATTCAGTCCTCCTTTCCCATCAATTCTGTTTTGTTACACCTACAACTGTGAAAGTGAAAGTGACTCCCCTTTGTGGACTAGGGAGTTGATACTCTGAGGTTCTAGCTATTTGTTACCACGATCTAGATGACTATAGATTATAAAGCAAAGAAAGGATTGCCTGCTTTTTAGGGATGAAAGAGGAGACAGGTGCAACTCTGATTTACATTGCAAGGATGTACCATAGATAGAAAGCTGTGCTTGCAAGAGTTTCCACTTCTGTTCCATTCATTAAACTATCAGTGTTCTCATTTCTATACTTTGTTCATTTTAGCTGGTCCCAAGTCTGATCTAAACTGGGTTACTTAGGCATTAAATTTAAGTGGGTTCAAATGAACTCTTCCTAGCATGCTTAAGCTGCTATTCTCAATTGCTTAGATAGCTGGAAAAAGCTGCCTCTGCATGCAGTAATCACGTCTATTGGCTTGCTGTGAGAGTTTAATTCCTGAATATGTAACACTTTAAAATGTCCCTTTAAAACTCTGTTTAAGGGAAGCAGTATTCTTCCTTGCTTAAGAATATAACAGCCTTCAGTAGTCTGCAAAGCGACTCACTCTGTGAACTGTCACCTGGAAAGGCCAGCTCAAAATTCACCTCAGCCATAAATTGAGGAAATTGCTTTTGTCAAGACACTAAGCCTAGAGTCCCTAGACCTTTCTAACTCAAAGATAAAAATACCGGTCTGCATTTAGGAATTGTTGGAAGGCTGCTACTATAGTAAAAAAGAGGGGCATAGAAAGCTCCCCATTCAATTCCAGTCACATTATTGGTCAGTTTATGTCAATGTTGCTTATAACAGGAGCTGGGAGCTGAATTTGACTCAAGGACAGTTAATCCACCTTCTTGATCATTTCATCAGAGACAGAAGCTCTATCAGTAATAAACATTCTCTACTCTCCATTCCTCCAATCTGGACAAAAAGAGCTTTCATTAGTTTGGCAGAAAGAAGAGAAGCTTCTTTTGAGTATTCTAGTGGAACAATCATTGCATGGCTTTCTTTCAGTTGTCCTATACCTCTTCACTTTGAGAAAGATATAGGATAAATGAAGCACAGCTTGGCTTTTTGAAGCTATTGCTGATCTTTTCATTTTGTCATTCCTGGGCTGAAACAGAAGATCTTTTTCCCTTATGCATCTTAGTAAGAAAGAACTTAGAGGACTTCCGGTTTTGCGTTGTGGTGACAAGGACACAGGCCTGATTTCGCCTTGCTAGGGGCCCTAAAAAGGGCCTAAAGTCACTCTGAAGAGGGGTGCCTCGTTGATCATGGAGAGATGGAGATCTTTCCATTCGATCTCAGGAAAGCCTTCCAAACTGGCAGGGGAAAGACTGGCTAAATTCCTGTGGCCAGCCATTAGCTGCTGAAGAAGAAGAATGGCATTAATTAGCACATCATAAACAGCATGTTTGGAACTGGGTGAGAATGTTGATACTTTCTTTACTATTTTAGATAAGATAACCTTTATTGACATTTTTTTTTACTGTGGGCACAATGGCACAGATCAAAAATGAAATTTAGTTGCCTGCTCTCAAAGTGAAACACATACATGACACACCTAAACATACTATATACACATATGTATAGACTCACACCCCTACATATACTGTACATAAATATTAAATACTGTCCATCTTGAATATATAACAGAAGGAGGAAGCTTGAGAGTTCACAAGGTTAATGCTGTATGGAATGAAACTATGGCTGAATCTGGATATTCTTCTGTGGATACCATGAAGCGTCCTCCCAGAATAGAAATAGTAGTAATATTAATAGTAAAGTAAAGTTGGAAGGGACCTTGGAGGTCATCTAGTCCTGCCCTGCTCAGGCAGGAAACTATACCATTTCAGACAAATGGCTGTACAATCTCTTCTTAAAAACTTTCAGTGTTGGAGCATTCACAGCTTCTGGAGGCAGGTTGTTCCACTGGTTAATTGTTGTAACTGTCAGAAAGTTTCTCCTTAGTTCTAGGTTGCTTCTCTCCTTGATTAGTTTCCATCCGTTGCTTCTTGTCCCACCTTCAAGCATTTTGGAGAATAGATTGTTTCCCTCTTCTTTGTAGCAGCCCCTGACATATTGGAACACTGCTATTATGTCATCCCTAGTCCTTCTCTTCATTAGACATACTCAATTCCAGCAGTCGTTCCTTATATGTTTTAGCCTTCAGTCCCCTAATCATCTTTGTTGGAAAACAACTGGTAACAATTTTACAATTGAATTTCCTGGGAAAGGCTCCCAAGAAGCTAAAAACCTCTTAATGTGAATAGAAGCGGTGTTTTAATTTCTATGGGGGACAGAAATACACAATACTGAAGTGGAAGTAACATAAAGCTACAGTTTTGATAAATTTGAGAACTGAGATAATTGTTAAGATTTTCTCTTTGGAAAAAAAAACATTAAGGTGAAATATAAGAAATGAATCATTTATTTTAAGGGTGGAAAATGAATTTTGAATGACACTTAGTGATGGATTTGAGTACAGCACTATAACTAGCTTCCGGACTGCTTTGTGATTCCTAGCTTAAAGAGAACAGCTGGCAATAAAGGAAAATATTTTGGCATACTTATCACCCAGATCTTCTTGGACTATAAACACCTACTGAGCTTGGACTTTTAATCTCAAAAGCTAGGTAAAGGTAAAGGTAAAGGTTCCCCCGCACATGCGTGCTAGTCGTTTCCAACTCTAGGGGCCGGTGCTCATCTCCGTTTCATAGCCGAAGAGCCAGCGCTTGTCCGAGGACATCTCCGTGGTCATGTGGTCGGCATGACTAGACGCCAAAGGCGCACGGAACGCTGTTACCTTCCCACCGTAGTGGTCCCTATTTTTCTACTTGCATTTTTACGTGCTTTCGAACTGCTAGGTGGGCAGAAGCTGGGACGAGTAACAGGCGCTCACTCTGCTATGCGGCACTCGGGATTCGACCCGCCAAACTGCCGACCTTCAGATCGACAAGCTCAGCGTCCTAACCCACTGAGCCACCGCGTCCCTATTCAAAAGCTAGTAGGAGAAAAAGAAAAAAATGACTTGACTACATCTGGCTAGGAGAGACTTTTGAGCTGTTTTCAGGAAGGTTGAACATTTTGAACTCTTTGAACATTGTGGATTACAACTTTGCCTGACTGACAATTTTTGGACATCTGAGACACAGGATCACTATAAAATATTGCTTTTAGAACTGGACCTATATTCTGGAACCCATTGGATTATAAAGGATACATAAAAGACCAGAAACTTTGTTCTACTCTTACTGAGACTAGTGATACTAGAGGATCTCCAGGAATGATGCCTCAAGAAAAAACAAATACCTTTCAGAAGGAAATATACTCTAAGTTACAACTAATTCACCAAACAATTGTTGCATACAAAGAGGACATAAAAAGAAATCACAATGAAACTAAAATAATTTAGATAATATAAATGAGCCAATCTCCAAATTAAATCTACAACTAGAAAGTTCCCAGACAATGACTACAAAGTATGACCAAATAAACCAGAAATCAGAATATGAAGCAGAGGAAATGGACCTAGAGACAGAAGAGATAAAAGAAGGGAAATATAAACTACCATATACAAATAAAATACTGCAAGACTTACTCATAACAATGAAAATGCAAAATACACCTGATGGCAAGGAAGAAGATTTTTAAAAATGGAACATAGAGCTGTCAGGGGAAATGTCACAATTTGGGAGATAAAAAATGAAAAGAAAAATTGAGGGAGAAGGAAAGTGGGAGTTGCTTAAATGGGTGGAATCCCCCCCCCCCAAAAAAAAATATATCCTACCTAAATTGTTTTCCTCATGCCGAGCAACTTTCGCAAAAATAGAAAGAAAATTCCTGGATGATTTAATTGCCTTGGCTTGGAAAGCTACTTGGCAAAGAAAGAAAGTGAGAGAATATTTGACCTATTACAGAGAGCGTTATATGTTTGAATACTTGTTTGAATATGATTAAAGAACAGATGACCCTTAGATATAATTAGACTTTTATAATGAAAGTTATGATTTAGAATTAAAATAGCATTTTTTTCTTTTTTTGATATGGGAAATATGAAAATAAGAGAAGGATTGGTATGAATAAAACTTTTAGCTATATAAATATAACTAATATTGAGAAAATCATAACTGACAAATATTGATGGGAAATCAAACTTTAAGAAGAGCACGAAAAACAGGATATTGATTTATGAATTGATATTATTAGTTGTATAATATTAGTAAAATATCATGAAGATGTTTATATCTAACTTTGTATACATCAATAGTACCAAGAACTATATTTGTGTAATAAGGGGAAAATGGAAAAAATATGGGGAAGAAAGGAGGATCAGGGAAAAAGTACTGGATTGTGCAGTACTGAACAGATTTATATTGAAAAAATTAATGTCAAATATGTGAACCCAGACAACATGTTGTTTACTGAGCACTAAAGATTGTAATTCTTAAAAATCAATAAAACATTAAACTACAGAACTTAGAGCAAATATTCCGGTAGGATGAACAGGACTAAATGGGTCAGTCTTTGTAAGAACACACTTGAAATATTGCATCCAGTTTTGGTTGCCATGATATAAAAAAAGAGACTCTAGAAGGAATACAGAGAAGAACAACAAAGATGATTAGGGGGCTGGAGACTAAAACATATAAATAAAATTGTAGGAATTTGGATATGTCTAGTTTAATGAAAAAAAAAAAAGAACTAGGTGACATGATAGCACTGTTCCAATAGTTAAGGAAATCAATCTATTCTCCAAAGCACCTGAAGGCAGAAAAAGAAGTAATGGATGGAAACTAATCAAGGAGAGAACCAACCTCAAAATAAGGAGAAATTAAGGAAAACAATTAATTAGTGGGATGGCTTGTCTCCAGAAATTTTGGGTGTTTCAATACTGGAGGTTTAAGAAGAGATTGGACAGCCATTTATCTGAAATAGTATAGAGCAGTAGTGGCAAACCTTTTAGAGTACCCAAACAGCAACCCAAAACCCACTTATGTATCATCGGGTGCTGGGTGGGCATAGCCCATTAGGTATGTGTGGCCCACTGGATGGGCATGGCGCACTGGATGGGCATGGCTACGGTGGGCATGGCAGACTGGGTACGCGTGGCTAGCTTGATGTTGCTCCTGGGGAGGGATGCCTGTGGGAGCTGGGCAGGGTTGAGGGAGATCCAGGGAGTCTCTGGCGGGTGGGGCAGTGGACAGGAGGCGTCTTGCTCAGCTGATGGCTTGGGGGGAAGGAGGCAGCCATCCCAAACGCTGCCGTCTCACAAAAGCAGGATGAAAACTCCAAAAAGCAATAAGGAAAAAAAAGGTAAAACATAAGAGTGTCTCACAATGGTTTTCTTCCCTGGGGGGTGGGGCGAGGCTCCTGAGCCCTGCAGCTCTTCTGAGGTGGGGGAGGAGGAGAGTCGGGATGGGCTGTGCTGGGATCGGGGCTCCTCATGCCTTCTGCTGCCCACCTGTGCTCTTCTGTCACAGATGCCGCAGCTCCACTTGCCTGACAGGGCGGGGGTGTTCTTGCTCTCAGGGACGCATGTGGGGCTGCTACCTCGCTTGCTGTGCCAAGGCTGGACTGGGCTGGACTGGGTGCGGAACATGATAATAATAATAATAATTTTATTTGTATACCGCCCTACTCCCGAAGGACTCAGGGCAGTGAACAGGGCAATACATACAAAAAGACAAGCATACAAAAATTAAAAGAGCTTAAACAGAGTGCCCAAAAGCTTACAGCAGTAAGTTAAAATACATTAAACAAACAATAAAACCCAAACCCATCACCCATCAGGCCAGGCCGGCTTGTTCGAACAAGTAGGTCTTTAGATTGCGTCGGAAGGAGCGAAGGTCGGCCGCCATCCGGAGCTCAACCGGTAAACGGTTCCACAAATCCGGCGCACCAACAGAGAAGGACCTCCCCCTGGGGGCCACCAGACGACATTCTCTGACCGGTGGCACCCTGAGGAGGCCCTCTCTGTGGGAGCGCACAGGGCGGAGGAAAGTTGATGCCGGCAGCAGGTGATCCCTAAGGTACTCCGGCCCCATGCCATGTAGGGCTTTAAAGACCATTACCAACACCTTGAATCTCACCCGGAAGACAACTGGGAGCCAATGCAGCTCACGGAGCAGAGGTGTTACATGGGAGTATCGGGAGACTCCCAACACAACTGTCGCGGCTGCATTCTGTACCAGTTGGAGCTTCCAAGGGATCCTCAAGGGCAGCCCCATGTAGAGAGCGTTACAGTAGTCTAAATGAGAGGTCACGCAAGGCATCCCGGTCTAGATAGAGCCGCAACTGGCGCACCAGGTGAACCTGGGCGAAGGCCCCCCTATTCACAGTTACTATATGGTCTTCTAAAGAAAGCTGTGAATCTAAGAGGACTCCCAAGTTGCGAGCCCTATCTACGGGGGGTAATAATTCACCCCCCATAGAAAGAGATGGAGTATTCTGAATATCCCGAGATGCCAGTACGCACAGCCACTCAGTCTTGTCAGGGTTGAGTCGAAGCCTGTTCCTCTCCATCCAGACCCGAACCGCCTCCAGGTAGCGGGACATCACGTTGAGGGCATCACAGGGGTGGTTTGGGGTCGAAATAAAAAGCTGGGTATCATCAGCATATTGATGATACCCAACTCCAAAACCATGAATGATCTCACCCAGCGGTTTCATGTAGATGTTGAACAGGAGAGGCGAGAGGACCAACCCCTGAGGAACTCCACAAGAAAGAGGCCTCGAGGTCGACCTCTGCCCCCCTGCCAACACCGACTGCGAATGTCCCAGGAGATAGGAGGAGAACCACTGAAGAACCGTGCCTCCCACTCCCAATCCCCTGAAATACCGCAGCAAGATACCATAGTCGATGGTATCGAAAGCCGCTGAGAGGTCTAATAGGACTAGGACCGAGGAATAACCCCTATCCCGAGCCCTCCAGAGATCATTCACCAGAGCGACCAATGCCGTCTCCGTGCTGTACCCGGGCCTGAAGCCCGATTGGTACGGGTCTAGATAATCCGCTTCATCCAGAACCAAAGGGAGCCGATGTGCCAATATCCTCACCTCTTCTTCCCCCATGGACATTGGGAGTGCCTACCCCACCTACCACTTGTCCTGGGGCAGCTGCCGCTGTCCAGTGCTGTCCAGCTTGTTGCTGACAAGCCAGGTGCACCAAGCTCAGGCCTCTGGTAGATAGAGGGTGGAGGGGACCAAGAGCCACGCTGCCTACCTGTGCCCTTCTGCCACAGATGCTGCAGTTCTGCTTGCCTGGCAGGGCAGGGGTGCGCTCATGCATATGGATGCACGTGGGGCTGCAGCCTCACTTTCCGTGGCATGCCGGGTTAGTTCTCATGAAAGATCATGAAGTTGGAATTGATTGACCATTTTTTCCCAAAAAAAACCTCCTTCCATTTCCTTGTACATGGCAGCAGTGGCAGTTCACGAAGGAGAAGCGGCGGCAGGAGAAGATTGCTCTGCAAGGGTTGGGTCGGGGCAGCAGGAGAAGGGCACTCTGTGAGGGTTGGATCAGAGTGGCGGGAGAAGAGTGCTCTGCAAGGGTTGGGTCAGATTGGCAGGAGAAGGACACTCTGCAAGGGTTGGGTAGGAGCAATATTAGGCGCAATACACAAGGCAGCAAACAACTGTGCCATGCCAAAACTGGCCGTTGGCTGCCTCCTGCCCAATGCCGCTGCCATGAGGCTGCAGAAAAAGCCAGGTGGAGGTAAGAAACCAGGTCGGGGCAGCAGGAGAAGGATGCTTTGCAAGAGCAGCATTGGGCAGGAGGCAGCAAACGGCCGGTTTCGGCATGATGTGGCTGTTTGCTGCCTCGTGTATTGCACCCAATGCCACTCCGACCCAACCATTGTAGAGCGCCCTTCTCCCGCCACCCCGACCTGGTCCTTATCTCCACCAGCTTGTTTTGTGGCCTCATGGCAGTGGCTTTGAGTGCGATGCATGAGGCGGCAAATGGCCGCGGCTGGAGGCAAACAGCTGCACCATGTTGAAACTGCCCGTTTACTACCTCCTGCCCAGTGCTGCTGCCATGAGACTGCAGAACAAGCCTGGAGGAGGTAAGGAACCAGGTCGGGGCTCTGTGAGGGTTGGTTTGGAGCAGTGGGAGAATGGTGCTCTGTGAGGGTTGGATCAGATGGTCATGGGGCTGCTGCCTCACTTTCTATGCTGTGCCGTGGCTTGGTGTGGAGCCTTCATGCTGCTTCTTCCCCTGTGGACACCGGGAGCACCCACCCTGCCTACTGCTTGTCCAGGGCAGCTGCTGCCCTCTGGCGCTCTCCATCCCATTGCCAGCCAGCCAGGTGGACTGAGATTCGGGCTTGGGTGGATGGAGGCCAGAGGGGAGTGAGACCCATGGCTGCCTACCTGCTCTCTTCTGCCACAGATGCTTGTCTGGCAGGGTGGGGGAGCACTTGCGCATGGGGATGCACATGGGACTGCTGCCTCGCTTTCTGTGCTGTGCCAGGGCTGGACTGGAGTGGGCTGGGTGCAAAGCCTCCTTGCTGCTTCTTCCCCATGGACATTGGGAGTGCCCACCCCACCTACCACTCATCCCAAGGCAGCTGCCACCCTCCAGCGCTCTCCAGCCTGTTGCTGGCCAGCCAGGCCTGCTGGATATCTCTCATTAGGCTCCCTCAGCCTCTCCCCCCCTCCAGGCTGGGGCTGGTCATATTCCCCCCCTTGGGCAGTGCTGCACTCGTCCCTGGCCAGCCCTCCTACTCCACCTCCTGCTCCTTCTGCAAACAGACTGTGGCTTACTGAGCCAGGCGGTGCTTCTCCTCGCATGCATCCTCAGGCAGAGGAGCCAGGTAGCCATGGCTCTCACTCTCCTCTGGCCTCCATCTGCCTGAGGCCCAAGCTCTGTGCACCTGCTGGCTGGCAACGGATTGGAGAGTGGCAGGCAGCAGCAGCTGCCATGGGACGAGTGGTAAGTGGCACTCCTGATGTCCACAGAGCATCCTTCTTCCACCGCCCCAGTTCCTTACCACCACTCGGCTTGTTCTGCGGCCTCATGGCAGTGACATTGGGCAAGAGGCGGCAAACGGCCGGTTTTGGCATGGCGTGGCTGTTTGTTGCCTCGCGTATTGTGCCCAATGCTGCTCCGACCCAACCCTCGCAGAGCACCCTTCTCCCTCCACCCAGACCCAACCCTCACAGAGTGGCCTTCTTCCACTGCTGCTTCTCCTTTGGGATTCACCACCACTGCCGTGTGCAAGGAAACAAAGGAAGATTTTTTGGGGGGAAAACGGTCAGTCAATCAATTCCAACTTTGCAATCTTTCACGAGAATTTGAAATTGATTCATTGACCTTATAATGAAGCTGTTATTAATAAAATTATTATATAGATTGTACTGTCAATTCCACTCAAAATCGATAGAAATGAATGGACAAATATTTGTGGCAAATTTCCATTCCAGTTTTACAACAAATTGCATTTTAAATCAGCAATAGAATGTATATCCAATAATACTTATATGTATTTACTTATTATATTTATTTCCCATTTCTTTACTTAAAGGAAGACTCAAAGCAATAGACAACAATCTTAGCTTCTGCTTTCTTCATATTATATGGATGCCATTCATAAATTCTGTCTGCACTGAGAAATTGAACTGCTGCAGAATAGATCTGCTATAGGCTCCCTAGACAATTGAAAAGACTTACCATCCAGTGATTTGGATTGCATTGTGAGCTACAATGAACTTGTTGTTGTTGTTGTTGTTAGCTGCAAAGTCATGTCTGACCCATTGTGACCTCATGGACAATGTTCCTCCAGGCATTCCTGTCCTCTAGAATCTTCTAGAGTCTATTTAAGCTCACGCCTACTGATTCAGTGACTACATCCAGCCACCTCATTCTCTGTCGTCCCCTTCTTCTCTTCCCCTCAATCTTCCCCAGCATTAGGCTCTTCTCCAGTGAGTCCTTCCTTCTCATTAGGTAGCCAAAGTATTTGAGTTTCACCTTCAGGATCTGGCCTTCTAAAGAGCAGTCAGAGTTGATCTCCTCTAGGACTGACAGGAGGGATGCGGTGGCTCAGTGGGTTAGGACGCTGAACTTGTCGATCTGAAGGTTGGCAGTTTGGAGGATCGAATCCTGAGTGTCGCATAACAGAGTGAGCGCCTGTTACTCGTCCCAGCTTCTGCCAACCTAGCAGTTCGAAAGCACATAAAAATGCAAGTAGAAAAATAGGGACCACTACGGTGGGAAGGTAACAGCGTTCCGTGCACCTTTGGCGTCTAGTCATGCTGGCCACATGACCATGGAGACATCCTTGGACAAGCGCTGGCTCTTTGGCTTTGAAACGGAGATGAGCACTGGCCCCTAGAGTCGGAAACGACTAGCACGCATGTGCGGGGGAACCTTTACCTTTACCTTTACCTTTAGGACTGACAGGATTGATCGCCTTGCAGTCCAAGGGACTCGCAGGAGTCTTCTCCAGCACCATAGTTCAAAGGCCTCAATTCTTTGGCACTCAGCCTTTTTTATGGTCCAACTTTCATTGCCATACATTGCAACTGGGAAGACCATAGCCTTGACTATACGCACTTTTGATGACAGGGTGATGTCTCTGCTTTTTAGTGTGCTGTCTAGATTTACCATAGTTTTTCTCCCCAGAGCAAGCGTCTTTAAATTTCTTGGCTACAGTCCCCATCTGCAGTGATCTTGGAGCCCAGGAAAATAAAATCTGTCACTACCTCCATTTCTTCCCCATCTATTTGTCAGGAATTGAGAGGGCCAGATGCCATGATCTTGGTTTTCTTAATATTAAGTTTCAAGCCAACTTTTGCACTCTCCTTCTTCACCCACAAGAAGAGGTTCTTTAGTTTCTTTTCACTTTCTGCCATTAGAGTGATATCATCTGCATATTTTAGGTTGTTAATATTTCTCCCAGCAATCTTAATTCCAACTTTTGATTCATCTAGCCCTGCCTTTCTCATGATGTGCTCTGCATATAAGTTAAATAGGCAGGGTGACAGTATACAGCCTTGCCGGATTCCTTTCCCAATATTGAACCAATCAGTGGTTCCGTGTCCAGTTCTCACTGTTGCTTCTTGACCCGCATATAGGTTTCTCAAGAGACAAATAAGATGGTCTGGTACTCCCATCTCTTTAAGAACTTGCCATAGTTTTTTGTGATCCACACAATCAAAGGCTTTAGCATAGTCAATGAAGCAGAAATAGATGTTTTTCTGGAACTCCCTAGATTTCTCCATGATCCAGCATTTGTTGGCAATTTGTCTCTAGCTCCTCTGCCTCTTCGAAGTCCTGCCTGTACTTCTGGTAGTTCTCGATCCACATACTGCTGGAGTCTAGCTTGTAGGATTTTAAGCATAACTTTACTAGGATGTGAAATGAGTGCAATGGTGCGATAGTTTGAACATTCTTTGGCACTGCCTTTCTTTGGAATTGGAATGTAAACTGATCTTTTCCAATCCTGTGGCCACTTTTGAGTTTTCCGAATTTGCTGGCAAATAGAGTGTAGCACTTTTACTGCATCGTCTTTTAAGATTTTGAATAGCTCAACTGGAATACTGTCACCTCCACTAGCTTTGTTGTTGCTCAGCTTTCCTAAGGCCCACTTCACATTCTAGGATGTCTGGCTCAAGGTCAGTGACCACTTCATCGTGGTTATCAGGGACGTTAAGCTCATTCTTGTATAGTTCTTCTGTGTAATTTTCTTCTTAATCTCTTCTTAATCTCCTATGCCTGTGTTAGGTCCCTGCCATTTTGGTCCTTTATCATGCCATTTTTACATGAAGAGTTCCCTTCACCTCTCCAATTTTCTTGAAGAGATTTCTGGTCCTCCCTATTCTATTGTTTTCTTCTATTTCTTTGCACTGTTCATTTAAGAAGGCATTCTTATCTCTTCTAGCTATTCTCTCGAATCCTGCATTCATTTGGGTGTATCTTTCTTTTTCTCCCTTGCCTTTTGCTTTCCTCCTTTCGTCAGCTATTTGCAAAGCTTCCTTAGACAGCCATTTTGCTTTCTTGCATTTCTTATTCTTTGGGATGGTTTTAGTTGCTACCTCTTGTACAATGTTGCGAACCTCTGTCCATAGTTCTTCAGGCACTCTCTCTATCAGATCTAATTCCTTAAATCGTTTTGTCACCTCTACTGTATATTCAACAAGGATATGATTTAATTCATACCTGAGTGGCCTACTGCTTTTCCCTACTTTCTTCAGTTTAAGCCTAAACTTTGCAACGAAAAGCTCATGGTCTGAGCCACAGTCCTGGTCTTGTTTTTACTGACTGTATAGAGCTTCTCCATCTTTGGCTGCAGAGCACATAGTCAATCTGATTTCTGTGTTGACCATCTGGTGATGTCCATGTGTAAAGCCGTCTCTGGGGTTGTTGGAAAAGAGTGTTTGCTATGACCATCATATTCTCTTGACAAAATTCTATCAGTCTGTGCCCTGCTTCATTTTGTAGTCCAAGGCCAAACTTGCCTGTTATTCCGGTTATCTTTTGGCTTCCTTCTTTAGCATTCCAATCCCCCATGATGATAAGGACATCATTTTTTGGTATTAGTTTTATAAGGTACTGTAGGGCTTCATAGAACTGGTCAATTTCATCCTCTTCAGCACTGGTGGTTGGGGCATAGACTTGGACTATTGTGATATTGAATGGTTTGCCTTGGATTTAAACTGAGATCATTCTGTCATTTTGGGAATTGTATCCCAGTATTGCTTTTCCTACTCTTTTATTGACTATGAAGGCTACTCCATTTATTCTGAGGGATTCTTGCCCGCAGTAGTATACCTATTGGTCATCTGAATTAAATTCACCCATTCCTGTCCATTTTAATTCACTGATTCTTAAGATGTCGATGTTCAGTCTTGTCATCTCGTTTGACCACGTCCAGCTTTCCTTGATTCATGGATCTTACATTCCAGTTTCCTATGGAGAAAAAATCTTTAAGCATCGGACTTTCCTTTCACCACCAGATGCATCCACAGCTGAGCGTCCTTTTGGCTTTGGCCCAGTCGCTTCATTCTTTCTGGCACTAATAGTACTAGCCCTCTGCTCTTCCCCAGTAGCATATTGGACACCTTCCGACCTGAGAGGCTCATCTTCCAGTGTCATATCATTTTGCCTTTTAGTATTGTCCATTGGGTTTTCATGGCAAAGATACTGGAGTGGATTACCATTTCCTTCTCCAGTGGATCACATTTTGTCAGAACTCTGCTATGACCTGTCTGTCTTGGGTGGCCCTACACAGCATAGCTCATAGCTTCATTGAATTACACAAGCCCCTTCACCACAACAAGGCAGTAATATATGAAGGGGTTATAATGAATACAGCCTGCTTTATATATTTATTTTGAATATATCAAAAATCACACATCATAATAACAGGGAAAGGCTAATTTCCCGTTCGTGCTCTTTATGTGACTAATGATGGAGCAGAATCTTACTGTTTTAAATTTTTCTCACTCTTTACTGCATAGGGTAGATAAGTTATGACTCTTCAGATGCTTAGGAGTATGCTTTCCACAGTTCTGTGTCACTGACCACATTGGCTGGCATGACTGATGTTTGTGCAAAATGTTATTATGAACCACCTATATCTAATTCAGAAGTGAAGCTTGAGATAACTTTCAGAGTTATCCTTCCCATCACTTCTTATCTTCTTAATATTTCTATATTACCACAATGATATCAAGCGTTTCACTGGGCTCTGAAAACATGAACCCTGAGGACATTGTATTTATAGATATGGGTTCATGGAAAGAAGCAGACATTTTCTGCTTGTTTTATTGAAAATCAATCTTTTACTTTAAAAAGTGTTACTCATCAGCTATTATTTAATTGCTGCAACCAAAGGGACCTGCCCTCTCCTGATTCAATTAGGAAAAGATATTAGATGCTTTTTTGTCACTAAATGTTATAGACCTTGAATCATTCCATCAGTTTTGTAGAATATACACAGAGAGAGAGACACACATGAGAGAGTATTTCTTCCCTCTCTTTCTCTGTATGTAAAAATCAAACTTCCTCTAGGGTCCCTATTTTTGCCCACAGTTCTTTTACCTAAATATTCAATGACACTGAAAAAACTTCGACTCCCCTCTAAATGTTCCTGCCCCTCAAATCTCTCAATCTCATTTTCAAAGGTAAATGCCCAAAGGGATTTTATGTGATTTCCAGCTTAGCATCTGATACATTATTTTTTATTTGTCCTTTGTGCTTTTCTCTTTTTTAATTCAGTCTTTATTTAAGAAAAAATTGAAGATTTTCAAAGTTGTTCTTGCAATACATACATACATACATGCATATCTTTGGATCTGACTATTTTTATCTTGCTATTTATAATAGAAAATACATAATGCACTTGCCTAAAACCTTATGGATGTCTGAACTGGAGGTGGGCTTAGTGAAAAAGAGAACATTGAAAAGGAGTTGTTTTTATTGAAGTCATACAAAGAAGAAATAAGGAATTTGAGGCAAATAATGAAAAAGAACTATTTATGTAGCACTGTGATAAACCACCAATGATTAACAAACTGTCCTGAGAGTCGACATAATTTGTATTGCTAAATTTGGGGAGAACAATACCCCACTATTTAGGGGAGAAAGGAACAAAAAACTGCTTCCCCAAATTGGCAAGGCTTATTTTAGATTTGGAAATTATTTATTGTCAATAAACTTATTTTGATCTTAAGAAGACCTTGGAATTTTAAAATACTGGAAAAGTATTTTAAAATTCCAAGGTCTTCTTAAGATCAAAATAACACTCACTTCTTTGGCTATCATGGTTTGAAGTTGCTCCATGACTGTTCAAAATGTTGCATATAGTTTGATCTTTTCCAACCTGATAATACATCTAAATGTGTTGGATTGTGACTTCTAATATCTCTAGCATCCCAAAGCCACTATAGAACACAATATATAGGCTTATGTTCCTTCATCTTTTTCAACAAATAGGAAGCATGGCTAGTTTACTAGCACTTTGTGTATTGGTAAAAGGAAAAGGTAATTCCCCACTTTGCTCTTTTCAAGGCAATAAAAATATCATGCTGGGATAAAAAGAGTCCAGAAGTGAATGTGTGAAGCTTTCCACAGTGTGAAATAAAGTCGTAATAGGATGATCCAGTCCCTGCAGGAGAGTCAATTTTATCAAGAGGAGATGCCAGAAGGACAGATTTTATCAGAAACATGGTGAGTTGTGATACATGACTGATGCATTGAATGAAAAACAAAAGTGGAGAAAGCCTTATATAAAATATCATTTGTGGGAAACAAAAACAAATACCTTCCTAACTTTTCATTTTTTAAAATTTTTATTCAGTGGGTTCTTCTAAATGCTATACAAAATAGGGAGATGCCGTTCCATTGAACTCTTTCTTGCTCCAAGGTTGCTGAGCAAAGATATCTTAACATATGCAATGCCATTTCTTAAATCAAGAGACCCGTGGAAACCAGCAGACAGTATAGAAAGGTTATATGACCTATTCCTAATGGTCAGTGGTACTTTACAGAAGGAGAGAGTACATTTGAGGATAGCCACATGGAGATAATATGAATACTTTCAATGGACAAAGAAGTATATGATTACTAACTAGGATGATCCTTGCATACCCTAGTTTGAGGAAGAGTGGTCCATTATAAGTTTGAAAATCTCACTTGGGTTTTGAAAAGAAAGATTCACTCACTTAACTATAGCTTTATGTTATGTGTTACTTTCTCACTTTAATTAATCCATGCATCTCTGAACACAGCCTAATGAGGCATAGCACAAACCTGAATGAAATAAAAGGATTAGTTCAACTCTATTTTAGCTTCTATTATTTAAAGCCAATATTTGAGATTCCAGGGATAATGAGCATAGAATTATATATTATGATTCCATTCATTTAGTGTCCTCAGTCTTCGTTATCATCCATTTTATGTTTGGGACATCAGCAGATCTGAGACATTAGTTCCTGACCAGGTCATTTCCTTTCCCTACCAGATCATTCAACATCTATTTAGTTTATTAAAATTATCTGTTGGAATTATTGATGAAGCTTTATTTGTTAACATTTCTTGCACAGGATGCCGTAGCAAACAATTCAGTCTCAAATCAACATATGCAAAGAGAATTCTTGTTTGCACAGCCTTTCCATTCTTTAACCTGCACGGCTTAATTAAGGACATAATGGTGGTTATTACAGTCATTTTTTTGAGACTGGCTGGGAAGTAATGAGGTCAGAGAGGAAGCACAGAATGCTTTTTAATTCAAATCAGCTTACATTTTTTTAAATAGTACTATTCACAAAAGGACTTTGTTGCTATCATGTTTGTTTCAGAATGAATTTGTAGCTACATTTTTCTCTTTAATAATCAAACATTTATAAGTTTTCTTGATTTCATGTTTCTCTTTCCCTCTCCATGTATTTCAGGAAATTGCCTACCTGAATTTAGAAAATAGGGAACAAAACCTCTTTCCACAAAAAATAGATCCAAATTATTTGCCTAATGAAGAAAACCCTAGATCCTTATTCAATCAATTCAAAATGACTTTAAGCAAAGTACGTCTGGCTATTTCAGCTGTTACAACTATCCATCCCAATAGCCATTCATAAACATAAGTATAAAAAATTTAATAAATCATGCAAGTAAATCCAATGAAATTCTTACAGTAAGCATCCAAGAACAAGAATTATTGAAAAATGGTGCATTTCAGTGCTTGTTTCATAAATCATGAATGGTCTAGGTTATGACAGCTGTCTCCTTTTTTGCTACATTTCCCACTTCTTTGAGCATTTTTGATAATGAAGTTATGTTTCAGCTCAGGTAAAAAAATTAAAACTTTCCACAGCAGTGCACATGTAAAATAGCATAAGAAAGTAATGGGAAATTATCACAGCTACCAACAGTGTGATAAGTAGAAACTTCCCTGAGAAGTATAGCTTTCTGCATGAAGAAATTACCATGTAACTGACTTTGATGGAACACAAAGTAGTAGAATAACTCATGTGTGAAATGGGATGAAAGTTCTGCCTGCAATATCTTCTTGGGTGAAATTTCATTAATGCCTATAAATCAGGGCTTTTTAACCACTGGTACGGGTACCATCTGTGGTACATTGGCACCTGGCAGGTGGTATGCGACCATCCGAGAAAAGTGGTAGCAGGGGAGGGGAATGAGCTGAACTGGTGGCAGCACCATACAAACCTGAGCAAGAGATGGCTGGAGCTGTAGGGCTGTCAGGGCTCAGTGGAAGCGCCAGGATCAGTGCCAGGCTTCAGCTGGAGGTCGGCGCTGATCCTCATGCTTCTGCTGAGCCCAGAAGAAGTGCCGATCAGCTGGAATATTGCAGCATCCACAGGGTCTTGTGATTTACATTCAGATGCTTGGCAACTGATTCATATTTATGACAGGGTCATGCAACCACCCAGCAGATGGGGGGAATAAAAATCAAACACCCACCCCCACCCCACCCTCATTGCCAATCCTCAACAGAAATGCTCACTGTTATGTATTGGGCTCAATTGTAAAACCGTGTGATTAGCTGGGGCAGCTAATGGCTCTCCAACTACCCAGACTCCAGGTCTCCAGTGCTGCTATTGGCTGTCCCTAGGCAGCAATGGTTGCTTTAAACTTATTGGCTGCCACCTAGGGGCTAGGCTATAAATTGCTGCTAGTTGCAGCCCAATTCTCAGTTCAGATCCTGCAAGCAATAAACCATGAGCTTTGTTGAACTCACTTGCCTCGTCTCCTTTCTTGCATAAAGAACCCGCTACATAACACTGGCAACGAGGGTGGGATCCTGCTTCCCAAAAAGAGCTGAAGTCCACTAGGGGAGAGGCAGCTCATGCCTGGAGGGAAAAGGCATTCCCCCCAACCACGTGCTCAGTGGATTCATTCCCTGGGCCTTGGGAAGCAGGATCGGAAACCACAGAAACCAGCCGAAGACAGAATGCCAAAGGTCGGAAGACTTTTGTGAATTCGACGTCAAGCACCCAGAGGGATGGCCTTCCTACTTGTCCCAGGTAGAAAACTACCTCTGGGCAAACCAAATCGCAGAAGAAGGGCTGAAGGCCACCACATTGCTCTGCATGTGTGGCCCAGCCACCTTCGACCTGGCCGAAAATCTATTCGCTCCGACACCGCTAGAGTCGATTTTCTATGAGGGCCTCAAGAAGAAGCTGGGAGAATATTTTCAGCCAAAGATGTCAGAGATTGCCTGGAACTTCACATTTGATCAACAAGTGCTGCAACCCAGCGAAACAGCATCAGAATTTATTGCAGCCTTGAGGGCAGGCACACCTCTGTAAATTTTCGAACCTTGAGTGATTGCAAGACTGGCTCCTCTGTGACCTGCAGAACCGAACGCTCCAACAAAGACTTTTTGCCAGACTGAAATTAACATTTTCAGAAGCTCAAGATGAAGTTATGGCAGATGAGGCCACCAGGGTAGCAGTCCAAACAGTCCAGCCTGCCCAAATGACAAAACATGAAAAAACAGTCCACCACGAGGATGCCAAGCGCTTATAGGAATCTTCGGAGGAAGAAGATCCTGAAGTCAACAAGCTTCACAAGGAAATGGACATGCAGCAACACAGCAGAAAACAGCAAGAGAACACTTACAAGGCAGTTATCTTACCTAGATGTAAAGGGTGCGGCAGCAACCATTTTCGTGCAAATTGCAGATTCTGGACAGCCACGTGCAGGGCCTGCAGCAAGACAGGCCACATCGCAGCAGTCTGCAGAGCTCACCAGAGGGACCGGCCACCCAAACACAAGTTGGAAGATCCGACCAGGAGAGGTACTGGGGCCCAGGGTCCATTTAGTGTGGGTTTTTGCAGAAGCCGTAGAAGCATGTGCTGCACTGGGGCCTGACTCCCCCTCAAATCTAAACTCAAACTGCTGGTAGAGCTACAAGAAGTTCCATGAAAAATGGAGTTGGACTCTGGCTCTGCTGTCTACATTATTTCCCAGGACACCTTCAATTTCATGTGCAGGCGCAGTAACAAATGGGCCAAGCTGAGGCCCTCAGACATAATTTTAACAGCCTTTCAAAATGCTCAAGTTAAGGTTAAGGGAGAAGCCACCATAACTGTAAAATTTAAGGGGTTTTATAGGCACCTAGTAGGGGACCAGAGAACGAGTCTCATTGGACTTGATTGGTTTGATGCCTTAGGCATTCAGATTACTGGTATCAACCAGACACAAGCTGCAAACCTTTCATCAGTTTGCGAGGACTTTGCAGACGTTTTTGATTCAGCCCTAGGAACATGCACAGGCCCGCCTATCTCATTCAAGCTAGACCCCGATGTAGTTCCCATTAGGGTTAAGCCAAGAAGGGTCCCTTTTGCCCTCAAACATAAAATTGACTCAGAAATAGACAAGCTTGTAGAACAGGGTGTTTTACAACCAGTTGATGGTGGGGAGTGGGAAACTCTTATAGTTACCCCACTTAAAGCCAACGGGGAAATTCGGATATGTGCAGACTAAATGTACAATTAATAAAGCCCTTAAGCAAGACACTTACCCTGTCCCAGTGGTCAACCACATTTTAGCTTCCTTGCAAGGGGATACTATTTTCACTAAATTAGATTTAGCACAGGCCTATCAGCAAGCGCTGGTTGATGAAGCCACAGCCACGGCTCAGACGATCGTGACTCACAGGGAGGCTTTCAAAGTAAAGCGTTTACAGTTTGGATTCAGTGTTGCCCCAGGCATTTTCCAGGGGATCATAGAACGCAAACTTAAAGGCATTCAGGGCATCTGCCCTTATTTTGATGATGTTCTTATTGCTGGGGAATCTACAGAAGTGTTAGCCAGCAGGCTCAGGGCTGTCCTACAGAGACTTCGTGAAGCAGGCCTCAAATTAAAAAAGAGCAAATGTAGTATTGGGGTCCCTTCAACAGAATTTCTGGGAGTTTGAATTGATGCTAACAGTATTCACCTTGCTGAATCCAAAGTGAAGGCCATTAAAATGGCTCCTAATCCTAAATCCAAAGAGAGCTACAGGCATTCTTGGGCCTCCTCAATTTCTCAATTTCCTCAATGCCTTTCTGCCTAACAAGGCCGCATTGCAGAGCCTTTTCACAGGCTCTTAGATAAGAAAGCTCCATGGAAATGGACCGGCATTCATGAAAAAAGCTTCCAGGACTTAAAGGCACTCTTGTCAGATAAATCCACTGTAACTCATTTTAGAGAGTCTAAACCAGTCTGTTTAGCATGTGATGCATCTCCTTATGGGTTGGGGGCAGTTTTGAGTCATTTAGAAAAGAATGGAACACAGGTCCCTATAGCATTTTATTCAAGGACACTGTGCTCTGCTGAGCGTAACTACTCTCAAATTGACACACCCTAGCCATTGTTTCTGGAATAAAAAAATTCCATGACTATTTATATGGCAGGGACTTCACAGTCTTTACAGATCACAAACCTCTGCTGGGACTTTTCACAACAGACAAACAAACCCCCCACATACTTTTCCCAAGAATGCTGAGTTGGTCTAATTTCTTATCTGCATACACTTTTAAATTGGTTCAGAAACCTGGTAAATAAATGGGCCATGCTGATGGCCTCAGCAGACTGCCACTAATGAAACCAGACCCGGCCCCTGCAGCCAGAATTCTGTTCATACAGGACCTGCCTGAATTTCCCCTCCATGCTGGGGACATTGCTGCAGAAACAGGTACAGATAGAACACTTAGTAGAGTGCTTTCATGGGTACACACAGGGTGGTTGGTTAAAAGCCCCTGTTCTGAGTTTCATAATTTCTTTGTCAGAAAGCATGAGCTATCAGCCCACAAGGGGTGCATATCATGGGGAAACAGAGTCATAATTCCCTCTTCCCTGAGAGACAGGGTTTTACAGTCATTACATGAAGGCCATCCAGGCGTTGTCAGAATGAAAGCTTTAGCAAGAAGCTACCTTTGGTGGCCTGGCCTTGACAAGGACATTGAGGCACAAGTCCATGGTTGTTATACATGCCAGCAATCTAGGCCTGAGATGCCACATGCCCTAGTTCACAGGTGAGAGGAAACGCACACTCCCTGGGCTAGAATTCACATAGACTATGCTGGGCCCTTTCAGGGACAGCTCTTTCTCATAGTGGTGGACAGCCACTCCAAATGGCTGGAGGTAATTCCAGTTCCTAACATGACTACTGCTAGGACCATCCAGGTGCTGAGAAAACTCTTTGCCACACATGGGTTGCCAGATGTCTTATTTTCAGACAATGGGGCCCAATTCACTGCTGCTGAATTTCAGGCTTTCCTCAGAGCAAATCTTATCAGACTTGCAATGTCTGCCCCTTTTCACCCGTCCACTAATGGTCAAGCTTACAAAAGGCTAACGGGTTTGGGACCATTCTGATCTCCAAAGGGAGAATGTTCCATAGAACAAGGGCTACTGCAAAAAATGTTCATCTTCTGGTCCATACCAGCTGACATTCTTTGGCTGAGAGGATTTGCAACATGCCCATTCTGATTAACCTACTTGGATGAGAAGACACTCTTGAAAAAAGGTAATCCCTCAGGTACCCCACTTCCAAGCCATGTAGAGCTTTATAGGCAAGTACTAGCATTTGAATTGCACCCAGAAATATATCAGTAACCAGTTCAACTTAACACAAAAGAAGTGTTACATTTGCCATATGGCTGTCACTATCCATGTGAATGCATTTTGCACCATTTGGGTTTCCAAATGGTCTTCAAGGACAGCCCCATGTGGAGCATATCACAGTAATCTAACCCAGAAATTACAAAGGCATAAGTTACTGTGAGCAGGATTTTTCCATAGTGGTTACACATAAATCTCTTTGGAAACCTTTTTGAATTGAAAAATGCTTTAACTAAGTAAGCATTTAAAAAGAACCTGGGGCAATTAATGTTTTAATCCCATTACAATTGTTTCTTTGCTGTGTTTAAAAGTCCATCAGTAGCAGAGAAGAGGAAAGATGCCAGTGAACTAATGGAATGGAAAGCTGTATTGAAGGAGCAAACAAATTCCACTCCAACATTCATTTTAGAAATGTTTTGGCATTCAGTGATATCGAGAGCAAATGAAGATAGAGAAAATCTATTTTTTCCCCATTTCAAAAAAATGATGTATTTGGTAACAAGAAGACACATAGCTAGCAGAGTGGAGGGATGAGAAGAGGAGAAAATCTCCAATTATTGACATGAGCATCTTTAAACTCCACTATTTGGATGTCAGCTTCAGTCCAAATCACCTAATTTTACCTTCTCTTGGGATAGAAAAATGAATGGCTCAACTCTCCCACTTGATTTCCATCACAAGATATCACCCACTCTGCCCTGTGAAACATAAGCAAGAAATTGTCTGCTAGAAGCCAGGTGGCACTTCTTTATTTTAAAGAATGAGCCAAACTGGAATATTGTTTCTTGATCTAAAGAAATTAATTTTGGAGTTGTGCATGCCAGTGCACTTCATGTTAAACATTAGACACTGAATGCAGCTAGGTAGCACCAATAACACCTGAGGCAATTTCCTTTTTATTCACTCTCTTTCCTCCTGCCAGCTGGAGTCTGGACTAAAAATAGCATTGGTAGTGACAGAATAATGAATCCTGGTGATAAGTGTATTCAATAGCAATGAAATGAGCTCATTACCTATGTGTTAATGGATGAACAATGTTGAAAAAGGGGAGAGCTACAAGAACTTACAATAAAACCTGAAAATCCACTTCTTTTTTGATCCAAAAACAGAGGTAGTTGCTTGAAGGTTAGGAAATGTTCAGCCCAACTGGCAGTAATCAAGATATTTAATTAAAAATATGTCTAGCAAATAATTTTTAATCCAAGACACTCCTCTGTATTAGAAATAATTGGCTCCTGTGTTGGCAAAAATTATGGCCATTTTTTTGTGCTCATTAGTTTTGAATTGTGTTTGGTTTGTTTGGAATGTTGCTTCCGGTATTTCAGTTGAAGAAGCTCTCTCAGTCTCAGTGGCTGGTAGGCGGGGTCAATGTCAATGTGCGTGTTCACTGATTGGAGAAGGAAAGAGAAAGCCTCAAGGGCTTGTTCTCCACCTACCAATCAGTGAACACATTGATATCGACCCCACCTACCAACCACTGAGAGCGAGAAAGCTACTTCAACTGAAATGCTGGAAGCAACATGCCAAACTGAACACTATTTAAACTGCACTGAAGATGTCCCCCCGAATGTAGACAAAATGTTTGCAACCTAATTACCAAGCCCGGAGATCAAACCAACATCCCAGCTACCAACCCGAGCTACTAGTTTTCAAACACATCTCAGATAACAATGAATCATTTAAACTCAGAAAATATAAAAATCAAATCCTGGTTGTTGATAGCAATAAAACTTCAGATTGCTTAATTTTAGCTTTGTTGTGCCATTATTATACATTATGTCTTCTATGAATAGTTGTGTTGGCCAAAATATATATAGAATGATTAGGACCAAACTTTTCTTCCTATTACAATAGGTTTATTGAAATATGTAGAATTATAGTTAATTACAACTAATGTTAAATTCCATTGGTTTTACTGATTCTACCCTGTTGCTCTATATCATAAATTATCTTTTCTTCTTTGAAATGAAAAATTTATGGAAATCAAATGGTTCTAAGTTTTCTTTTGGGAAGTTCTGAAGACTGAAAAAAGAACTTGCATCTATAACAATATTTTTATTGAGTTAATTAAAGAATTGTTCAAAATTGGATTCCATATTGAAAAACTTAGTTCCATCTGAAAACCCTTCCAAACTTTGAATTGTTGTTACTGTGGAAATACTATGGAAAAAAGCTCAGGAAGATTTTCAATTAACACGATATACATACTTTAAATCCAAAAATACACTAAGGCAGAAACTCGTCCACCCCAAGGATGAAACACCCAGACATAAACTAAGCAATGTAATATACTGTATGGAGTACAATGCAGTGAGACATGAACATTGGAGAAACAAAACAACCACTTCACAAAGGTATGGCACAACATAGGAGAACAAACCTATCCGGACAAGATTCAGCAGTCCATCTGCATTTGAAAGATAAAGGACAGTCTTTGAAGACTGCAAAGTGCAATTCTGGATAGAGAGGATTCCATTCTCCACCACTGTTCTTTGTTTTTATTTTTTGCAAGGTTTTTGGAAGGGTTTGCCCTTGGCTTACCTCCTAGCAAACTAAAAGCAAAGAGCAAGAGACTGGCCCAAGGACACCTGGCTGGCTTCATACTAAAAGTAAAATTAGAACTCATAATCTTCCAGTTTCTTGACCAATGTTTTAACGATTACACTAAAATGTCTTTCTGAAGACCTTTAATACTTTATTGAAAGGATCTCTCTATATTCATTTCTTCATTACCTAGCATCTGTAGGTGTAACCCTTGCTATAACGTAGAAATTGGTTCTGAATTTGAGAAATAATTCTGTCAGAGATTTCCCAACCAGAATCTTTCATCATCTACAGAATTTATGTTTAGCCAAGTCTGAGAAGAGACTGGAAAGCCATTTACCTGAATTGGTATAGGGACTCCTGCTTGAGTAGGCGGTTGAACTAGAAGACTCCAAGTTCCCTTTCAACTTAGTTATTCTGTTATTCTGCCAATAGCCAGGACTCTAAATGAATCTTCATTCTGGGATATCCAATAAGAAAAAAATATTTCACCTCTAGTTGTGAATTTTTTACAGCTTTTACTTATACCACTGGGAAACTGTACTTAGACATGCAAATAGTACAATACAGATACACCATTATTCAAAACCAAGCTCTTGTCTGACTGGAGACTAATATGCCCAGGGCGATTTGTCCCACTGTCTTGGTGAATATGCTCACTATGATTTTCTTGGCATAGAGTGGGAGGTGGTTAATAATAATAATAATAATAATAATAATAATAATAATAATAATAATAATAATAATAATAATAATAATACATTGGAAGGTACCTTGGAGATCATCTAGTCCAACCCCCTGCTCAGTCAGGAAACCCTATACCATTTCAGACAAGTGGCTGGCCAGTCTCTTCTTAAAAACTTCCAGTGTTGGAGTATTCACAGCTTCTGGAGGCAGGTTGTTCCACTGAGGCAGCCCCTGAGATATTGGAACACTGCTATCATGTCACCCCTCACTCTTCTCTTCGTTAAACTAAACATACCCAATTCCAGCAGCCATTCCTTATATGTTTTAGTCTCCAGTCCCCTAATCATCTTTGTTGCTCTTCTCTGTACTCTTTCTAGAGTCTCCACATCTTTTTCACATCATGGTGACCAAAACTGGATGCAGTATTCCAGGTGTTGCCTTACCAAGGCATTGTAAAGTGGTATTAGTACTTCACGCGATCTTGATTCTATCCCTCTGTTAATGCAGCCTAGCACTGTGTTGGCTTTTTTGGCAGCTGCAGCACACTGCTGGCTCATATTGAAGTGATTGTTCAAGTCTGTCCAGATCCTCCTGTATCTTAAGCCTATCTTCTGGAGTATTGGCTATTCCTGCCAGCTTGGTGATGTCTGCAAATTTGATGAGTTCCCCATCTATCCCCTCATCCAAATTGTTGATGAAGATGTTGAAGAGCACAGAGAACAGAGCCTTGGGGCACCCCACTACACACTTCCTTCCATGTAGATGAGTTCCACTGAGGACCACACGCTGAGTAAGGCCTGTCAGCCAGCTACGAATCCATCTGGTGGTGATGCTATCTAACTCACATTTTTCTATCTTATCAAGTAGTAGGTTGTGATCTACTTTATCAAATATCTTACTGAAGTCCAAGTAAATTATATCTACAGCATTCCTCTGGTCCACTAGTTTTGTCACTTGGTCAAAGAATGTAATAAGATTTGTCTGGCATGATCTGTTTTTGACAAACCCATGTTGGCTTCTAGTGATAACTTTGTTTGCATCAAGGTGTTCACTGTTTGTTGTTTCATATAGTTTTTCATAATATTTTAAATTATTTTTTTAATTGTCTCATTTTCAAGTTGCACATCTCCCTTGTCATCTTGCAGTTTGTTTATCAACTTTTTCTCTCTTTCTTTTTTTAGTTTATAAGCCACCCATCTTCCCAGTTTATTTGCATTTTTTAAAAAGTTTTGTTTTGCTCTTTTGATTTATTAAACTAATTCTTCTGACTCTATTAGATTAAATTTATCTTTAATTATCTCCATTTATCTTTTAAGGGTCTTCTTTTGTGGATCTCTGAAGTTCTAGTTCCAATTTCTTAAACTCTTCCCTTAGCATTGAACACTGTTGCTTTTTCTCTTTATTTTTTTAGCCATGTAAATTATAGCTAATCCTTTGAAATATGCTTTGGCTGTATCCCATACGTTCTGGAGTGAAGCATTTTCTTTTTTATTTTCCTTAAAAAAGAATTCCATTTCTTTTACTGCCATTTCTTTAAAGTCTTTCTTTTTTTAATATGTATTGATTCAATGTTCACTTTGATTTCTTCTTTACTCCTTTCCAGATCAGCGCAATTAGCTCTATTTCAAAGCACCCCATTTACAGGCAGATGAAGCTTCCAGCTTCCCTCTGGACGAAAAGTGTTTGGGTACCTATGAGGTGCTTGGGAATGGAGAAAATAGCTTCTTTTCCAAGCGCCCCATAAGAATCCAAATACTTTTCGCCCAGATGGAGAAATGACAGAGTTTGGAAGCTTTGTCTGCTTGCAAACAGGGTGCTTTGAAATGGAATGATTTGCTCCATTTCAAAGCACCCCATTTTCAAGTAGACAAAACTTCCAGTCTCCATCATTTCTCTGTCCGGGCAAGTCAAGACAGTTAAGGCCTTGCCCTCTTGATGAAACTGTGTTATTAGGGTTGTATTAATGTGACAGCAGACTGAAGGAGAGTGGGTTATAAGTATTACTGGTATGTACTGCAAAAACAGTGAATAATTCAAAATTTCTTTCTGGTTGCTGATGGTTCTTCTGACTCTGATACAGTGGTCTGATTAAATATGGAAGTCAATTGTAGATGTTTTATCAGCTGACCTTTTATATTATATTTCCCTCTGTGTAATCCTAATCAACCAAATATGCCTGACAGGAATGAACTGGATGACAGAAAGAAGTGGTATTACAGTATGACATTTTTTCTTTTCCTATATTCATGAACCTGATTGCTTCATACCATTCATTTCCAGCTGCATGCATTTGTGTGTCCAAGACTGGACTCATTCAGGTGGACCAGCTATAAATGGTAATTTTTTCCCCAGTTTGCATGCCAGCAATATCCTTTGTCATCTCAAGGCAATAGGGAGCCATTTAAAACCCCAAAGCACTTTCTTTAAAGATAAGAATTCATAATTTAGATACATTAGACACACTTGAGGAAAGAAATGGGAATCGAATGATACAGCTTAAATTCAATGGAACCAGTTGCACTGAAAGCTCTGAATCCTACTAGATGCCCAGTTAGTTTTGAAATCAAAATGATATGTGTTTTATTCTCATTTTTATTTTTTAATCATATCAATATTTTAACAACATTTATTAGCCATGCCATGGAAACCAAGCAAGATTCATAAACATAAATAATAGAGGTGATAACAAATGGGTCAAAAATTGTGGGAGGGTTTTTTGTTGTTTAAAGTACATTCTTCAATGTCCAAGTGAAATATTATCACATTAGAATTTCTCTACTCTACTCACCTACTTAAAGAATAAGCTATGAATTTGTTTGGCACTCTAATCCTGCTATATAAGGAATAGGGCACAGTCTTGAAAAGTTTCATACTTATTATTGCTATAGGTTATGCTTTCTTAAATCTTTTGATACTGAGATATGGGCCACTTCATTTCCCAGTTGGCCTCTCAATCGATTTTTTTTTAAAAAAAATCTATGGATGAGAGGTAAAATGCTGGATTGTAGCTTATGACACAGAGAAAATAGTTATTCATGTTGAGATTTTGGAGAGACAATATGGAAGAGGTTTTCTTCAGAAGAGTAATAGAAAATGAATTCTAAGGAGATTTTAACCACCTTGTGGTTAAATAGGCTGTGCATTTTGTGTCCTTAAAAAAAGAATGTGAGAAAAAGAGACGTAGCTATATTAAAACTGCATTTCATGTAACTGTTTGATATAAAAATAAGATAGCTGATGGGAAGACTAGAAACATAAAAGGGGGTTGAAATTTTCATTGTATATGTATATAAAATATTTTGAGTATCAGAAAATTGTTGATGTTTACAGTGTAGAATGTATAATAATATTTGCACATGCATCCTCAAAATTATTTTTAACAGGGTATATTTTATCAAAATAGACAGCTATTAAATGTTAGTAACTTTTAGGATGGCCACTTACTACTTTATAGGTCATATTAGTATCTACTATTTGAAAGACGTGTTTCTTTGAAGGGCTACCTATTCAGGGCTGGAAGTAAGTAAATAATTAAATAGATTTTCCAAACCCATCATTCTGTGACCTTGAAATGATAATTGGTAATGACTTCTGGAAGTTTCTGGAAGTTACAACCAAAAATTTTAGAAGAGCATGCACAACCATTGCCTAAGGCTGAACATCCCACCCATAAAATATGAAGGTTTTGTGGAGGCCAGAAATATATATGTAGGGATGGATAACTGTAGGGATATATATGTAGGGATGGATATATTCTTAATTACACTATCCAACTTATTTCATCTCTGGTTATATTGACAAAGCTGTTGAAATTACAGTTCAAAAACATCTAAAGAAAAGCTATCAGATCTGAACTACAGTACACCTAGACAACTCAAGTTGGTAGCAAGAAAATACAGAAAAATATTCAGCTCTTTTTGAATCTTTATTAATCTCATTTTAGTCAGGTATTTAGTTTAAAAAATCCTAAACAATTTGAACCAGGAACTATATGTATGAGTTTTATTTGACTAAGATAAAGCCTTGTTATACCAGGCTAAACAAAATTCCTGGCCAAAGGAACAATTTATTTCAATTAGACTAATTATCTTGGCTATAATTCACTAACTTAAATAGATAAAAGCTATTAATATGTGCTTATACCATTACTTTTAAATCTTATATTATTTTTAGGGTTATTAGCTTTAAAGCCACTATCGCAAAGATAAGTTAATTTATATTAAAATTTAATTGAAACATAATGTTCTACAACTGAGGAGAAGCATAAAAGTATAGTTTTAAACATTTATTGGTATAAGAACTGGAGATTTCATTTATTTGGTTGTTATCTTGACCTTTCAAATTTGCTTATGCAACTAGTCATGCAGCAAAATAAAAAAAATACACCACCTATTATATACAATAAATATAGTCAAGACAAGATTGCAACCAGCAGAACTCAGATGAGCCTTTAGTATTTTGTTTTTTAAAGAAAACCATTCCTGGTGGCATCTATTATTGCAGAGATCCCATATGTCCATAAAGCAACATAGGCATTTACATAAGGTGGCATGATGAATGGGAACAGTGCAGCAGACAGAAATATGCTCTGGCATGTAGCCTTAAGTGCACTGAATAATGCCAGCTCCTCCTCCAGATTTTTTCAGCCTTTCTAAGTTTGTTTGATAGTGCCTCTCTGCTCCCAGGACAGCTTCCTGGGCTGCCATTGTTACCATATTACCACAGATATAGAGTCATCTTTTATGTTAAGTATAGCTCATTAAATGAATAATGTAGAAGAGTCCAAATCAGAGTCTTAACTTAAAGGCTCAGAGCTCTATTGAATATATATCTAACTTTTTTAAAAGAGGGGAGTGAGAAAAAATATGAGAATAATTATTGTGTAGAACTTTTGCTGTTCCTTTGTTGAATTTTTAAAAATTCTACAAAACCATAATTTCATTCAGTAGAAAGAAATTACAGTATGTATACAAATGGAGTTTGACTTTAATGGTGACCACTTATTTCTCCATAAAACCGCAGTCTGTGCGTGCTCCAAATAATAATTTGAGATACCAGAGATGAAGAGACTGAAAGACAGTTGAAATAAAAACTTTCTTTTATATCCTTGTTTCTACTAAGTTTTGTGCAAATGTACATGAATTAATCTAGGCAATAATTTATGTTAGACAGGATTTCTTTTAACTGATGCAAGGTCCAACCAGGATACTATTTTGCAAACGGTATTGAAATTTAGTCAACAGTGTCAAACTCTGGATAGAATTTGATTCTATTATGCAGACATGCTCTTTCTGTTACTTCAGTTACCTGTTTATTAGAACCTGGCTCCTCCTGGTTATTAAGGTAGGCTGGGAGGTGACCTCAGAGTGAGCTCATGGAACAGTTTTAGCCTATTTGAGAGAGGAGGTGGTTCCAATTACCTAAAAGAATTGATAGTACACTCCTCTTCACTGCTGGATAATTATCAGCTAGTTTCTAATCTTCCATTTGGGGGAAGGTTTTGGAAAAGGTTGGATGAACAATAGTTATAGATGATGTTTGAAGAAATAGATTATCTTGTCCTATTTCAGGCCAGGGTGCAGTACAGAGACAGTGCTGGTTGCACTTCTTGATTACCTTTGACAGAGTTAAGATGAGTGTAGTGTAGCCAACCTACTGCTTTTTGATATCTCAGTGGTTTTTGATACTGTTGACCACTATATTCTTCTGGACCAGCTGCAAGAATTGAATATGGAATACACTGCATTCCATAAGTACTGGATGAAATGGATTATTTGGACCCCTTTCATTTGGGTATCAGGCCTGGTTATGACAGAAACAGCATTGATCACATTCTTGATTATCTCTAGTAAGGGTGGGATTTAGGTTGCACATCCATTTTACTCTCCTTGGCTTCTCAGTGGCCTTCAGTAGCATTGACCATGGTAACTTTTTGGGCTAACTGTGGGGCTTGTTCTCATCAGAAAGGTATGGCTGACTGATGAGAACAAATGAATTTGAAATGGCCATATTAAATTCTTTAAATTCTTTCTTAGCAATCCAAAAAATTTGCACAAATATGAGCTGTCACTGTTGTGACTACAGTCTGTGGATGGCCTTGGGTTAGGCTGAAACAGGCAACAAGATTTGTCCCGTGTTTGGGACCTAGCAAGGTATTCTAAAATACTTAACAAACACTTAACACATATCTCTCTTGCCTCTCAGCTAACAAAGCGAGAAAGAGCCTGTGGCCTAGAGGTTAGAACAATTGCCTAATGTGCAATTGGCCCAGGTTCGAATTTCAGAAGGATATGGCTGACTGATGAGAACAAATGAGTTTGAAATGGCCATATTAGTCTCCCTTTAATTCTTTGTTAGCAATCCAAAAAAAAAAAAATTACACAAATATGAGCTGTCACTTTTGTGACTACAGCCTTGGATGGCCTTGGGTTAGGCTGAAACAGGCAATAAGTTTTGTCCTGTGTTTGGGGCCTAGCAAGTTATTCTAAAATAATTAACAAATACTTAACACATATCTCCCTTGCCTCTCAGCTAACAAAGCGAGAAAGAGCCTGTGGCCTAGAGGTTAGAACAATTGCCTAATGTGCAATCAGCCCAGGTTCGAATCTCAGAATGGTGTGGCTGACTAATGAGAACAAATGATTTTGAAATAGCTATATCAGTCCCCCTTTAATTCTTTGTTAGCAATCAAAAAATATCTCTGGACAAAACCAGCAACAATAACATCCCCACCCCTTTCAGATACGTATTTTAAGCAAATAGTTCTGTTCTGTGGCATTTACAAGCAAACGTACTCAAATCTGTAGATATATAACTTGTTTTTCTTCCCAGTAATGTTCTTCTATCTCTTTTTGAAGGCCTTCATTCTCTAATCATCTGCATGTTTTCATTATATGGCAGAAATAATTGAGGTTAACACTAATAAAAATCTCAGTAACAGTGAGTATTGATATTTTCATTATACAGTCTTTAAAACATTTGTCTTTTTACCACCAATCATGACAATTAAACAATCTAAGTATTACAATATGTCTCATTGTTATGACCCCTAACAGATGAAATGGTGCAACACTTTTTGAACCAAGGTACCTCAAATGAAGTAACTGATAAAGTTCATGCAAATCCAGGATGCAGGACTGTCAAGGGTATGAAATTTGAGAAAATTAGGGCTGCTTCGTTGCTTCATTGCTGCTGCCATTTTACCTGCAGGAAGAGAGAGGGGGATAGAGAGAGAAAAAGGAAAAGATTTCTAATGCTATCTTCCAGATTTCTCACAAGGAAACTCAATGGGGAAGCCTGCACCCTTGGTCATTCTGTATCTTTGTTTGGATAAGGAAATTTCTATGAAATGATGAGGTAATTGGGCACAGGCTGTCTAGTCTAACATTATAAAAAGGGAATGTTTATGTGGGCTTTTCATCATCATACATAAGCACTTTAGAGTGGAAAATACAGTATGTGTGCTAGTGAAGGCTGATTAGAATGGTGATGCATTTCAGTTATGAATATAAAACAAAAGCTATTATAAGACTTATATCTTCTGCACAATTCCAGCTTATTAATAAGAATGAAAGAGGAGTTAGCAAATCACTGATTATTATTTTTAAATGAATCATTTGCCATGGGAAGCAAGTTTTTGGTGGGTGGTTCCACGTTCATTTTTTGTGGCAAAAAATTGTTCAAGATTTTCCTGGGTTGAAGGGGAAATTCAAAGCCTTGGGCTCTACATGCACTGTGCAAGAAAATGTGAATTGCAAGTGGTTGTGAAGATTCAGAGAAAACAAAGATGAACATATTTGGCATGTCTTTTTGGTCTCTCTCGGTGTAAACACCTGGCTCTTCTTGCCTTCCTTTTTCAAACAGAATCCATAGTATAATTGTGCCTGCCTTCATACTTAAAAATCTAGCAGCCCAAAGAAACAAAAATGAACAATGACCTCAAAACAGCACAGAGGTGAGGCTACTTAGATTGTTCAGTACTTTACTGAGATGGTGTCAGCCTTTCAGGTTAGACAAAGTCAGGAAAGTTTAAGTTTAAGTTTAAGTTTATTATATTTGTATACCGCCCTTTTCCCGAAGGACTCAGGGCGGTGAACAAGGCACATATAAAATACAAGTACAAAAGTTAAAAAAGAATTAAATACAAAGCCCCAGTTAAAACAATAAATAATAATGTAAAAAAACACAATAAAAAACCCCAACAAATCCCCCATCAGGCCAGGCCGGCTTGTTCAAATAAATAGGTCTTCAGATCGCGTCGGAAGGAGCGAAGGTCGGGTGCCGTCTGGAGCTCAACCGGCAACTGATTCCATAAGTCCGAGGCACCCACAGAGAAGGCCCTCCTCCTGAAAAGAAAGAAACAACACAAAAGAATATTATATATAATCTGCAATACCCTGAGACCCTTCTCCTCCCTTCTATAAGAGAGTTAAGGCTATCTTAATTTTCTTCCTTTCCTCTTCCTGTTTCTCAGGGGTAAATCCATATTTTCCTAATGTCTGCCACATATATTCTTCAAGGCTTTCTCCATATTCCTCTAGAAACAATATTCTCACCATTGCCTAAGACATATCTTGTACATTTGCAAGAATTTTCAAAATTTGGTTGTATTTAACCAAGTCAAACTATTTTCTCTGGCCTAACTTTCCTTGAACTCACTTTTCTTACTAAAATGTCACAACTTTTTCAATTTTAATCTGCTATCATTTCCTCAGGAGGCACAAGTACTGCTGGAATATCTTGACTAAATGAAATTGATGCAAAGAATCCTCATACTGTAAGGCAGGCATGTCAAACTCACAATGTCACATGACGTTGCACGATGTATTGGGACTTTTTCCCCATTGCCGGCAATGGAGTGGGCGTGGTTTCAGCATGATGCATCCGGCCCATGGGCCGGCAGTTTGACATGCCTACTCTAAGGGTTCCTAAAGAGGGATTTTGATTAGTTTTCATCTTAGTTTTCATCTAAGCAGCTGTTCAGGATACCACTACCATCTCAATTTCTGCAAAACAAATAATATTTCTCCATTGCTTTTGTTAAAGTGCTCTTGATCCTATCTTCTGGAGTATTGATTATTCCTTCCAGTTTAGTATCATTTGCAAATTTGATGGGGTCCCCATGCATACTTCCCTTCATGTAGACACAGTTCCATTAAGGACTATACATTGAGTGTGTTTGGTCAGCCAGATAGCACACTCACTAGCAATATTTTTGGTGAGGGTGTTATTTAACCTACATTTTTCTATCTTATCAAATGGTAGGTTATGGTCTACTTTATCAAATGCCTTTCAGAAGCCCAAGTAAATTATGTTCACAGCATTTCACTGGCCCACTAATTTAGCCACTTTGTCAAAGAATACAGTAAGATTTGTCTGGCATGGTCTGTTTTGGATAACCCGAGTTGACTTCTGGTTATAACTTTGCTTGTCTCCTGATGTTTGCATATTCATTGCTTGATTATCTTTTCCAATATCTTCCCAGGTATTGATATCAGGTTATTTGTAGTTTCCTGAATCCATTTCCTCCCCCTTTTTTTGAAGATGGGAACTGCATCAGCTCTTTTCCAGTCTTCTGATATTTCCCCAGTACTTCAGGTTATTTGAAAGATATGGTCCAATGGTTCTGAGATCAGAACTAGCAGAACTGGTGAACTCATCTTACCATTTTCTTGCCTATTTTGACTTGCATTCCTAACCTGTTTTTTTTACAGTACTCTTTTTAATAGGTTGGGCTATTTTTCCTTTCCATTGTTCTCATGCCTCTTTTCAGATGAAATCCATTGAATTTGGTTGCCATTGCTGTATGAAACCCAAAATTAGAACAAGGGAAATATTAGGTTATGCAAGGTATTTGCACTTTGAATCTACTTACTGACAAGTCAAAGCCTCAGAACCCTGATGTTCATTAGTTCTGCTACAAAGACCTCACAATTTCTTTGGAACATGTTGTATGAGAAAAAGCCATTTTTAGATAAATAGAATCAGTTAAATCAATTTGATATATAGAGATATAAGGAAATTGGCTTTTTGAACTGCAGCCTGTTCAATGTGTCTTCAAAGTCCCAATAGAAGATATTTTTTCTTACTGTCATCTGGCATTTCCGCACTGTTTCTTCCATTTGTTTTATTGTTTGTTTGATTTATTTCTCCCCTTTCTTCTCTTGAAGATAAGCAGATGGGAGAAAGGCGTAACCTGAGATCATTACTACCTATGAATATGTATGCTTACATCATTGTTTCTTATGTATTAATTTTCTCTTCCTTTCTGATATGTATAAATGTAAGTGAATCCATTTTGTCTGCAGGGGTGTGACTCAATATACTTTGGAGATATTCTTTGTGCCCTGAATAATAAATACTGCAGTAACACTTGGTTATTTGTTTTGGATCCTACATTTTGATTCTACACTTTCACAGACTCTTTGTGGATGCTTTGTGCCTTCAGTGAGAAGATCCAAAGAAGCATCTTGCTGGTTGAATTATATGAACAATCTAAGTGATAAAACAGTTGTTAATGGGATTAGGAAGAATCAGTAACAGAGACAGCCTTTCCCCTTTATTTCATTGCTGAGAAAGATTTGAAACTTTGCCATATGAAGATGCAGCTTGTCATTTGATTGGTCAAGAAATAATTACAGAGATCAGACCAACAACATTCTTCTTTTTTCATCATTGTTGGCAATACCAAACCTGCAGCATTTACAAAAAAAATTATTTGCGCTTCTATAGCCTAAGTTGTAATAATGCTATCAAATTAATTGGGTCAAATTATTACTAGACTGGCTAATAATAATTCCAGGCTTTAGGTATATCATCCCTTCTTAAATAATGGGATTTAAGTGATTATGAAACCTTTCATTCTCTTTCAATGAAACCTAAGCACAGTTTAAACTATCTGGGTACAATTCCATCATTTGAAATATGGAACACTTCTAACAGCACAGAAAAAGAAGCAATTTCTAAAACAAAATAATCTAAGAATTGTTTTTTGAATTCCTATTACTCAAAACCAAACTGTAGATTTAATAGTAGGGAGTTATGTGTGCTCCTTAGGAAATTGCATACAATACCTCAGTTCATGGAATAGGACCACACTACTCAGGGACCATCTTTTCCCAGTTGTTTCAGCCTGCTCTACTATGTCTGGAAGAGAAGGCATGCTATGGATACCATCAGCTAGGGATCTACGTGTGGTGGGTTCCAGGAGACATGCCTTCTCTGCTATGGCACTACTTTATGGAACATTCTTCCCCCCCAAATTAGATCAGCTCCATTCCTTGTGATATTCCAGAAGATCCTCAACCCCTTGTTAGTAACAGGACTGAGGCTTCCAGGAAAGAAGAGATGTGCTTAGATTATTCCATTGTTGAGGTGGCAATTTTTATTCTTTCTTTACCTAGGAGCGTTTATATTTATTTTTATTCTGTTTATATCTTATTGTAGAGTTACACATTTTGTATATATTTACTTTTAATTGATTGTTGGGTGCTGTGCACAGTTACTTTTGGTGAGATGGTCAGCTATACAAATTTTATAAATAATTCAGAATCACTTCAAATTGTAGAATTGTAGGTTTTTGGAATTTTTTATATTTAGTATTTTAGCTTTGTCTTGAATAAAATAAAAATATTTGCAAATTGTACACTTGTAATTACCATAATCATCTTTTCATTATTGCTAGTAATACCAATAGTTGTAATCTTCATATTAGTACTGGCACTGAATAATAGAGCAGAAACTTATATCCTGGACATAGGCAGCCAATTGTTTTTTTCTGGCATCAAGCGTGAGTAGTGTTTGAAAAGTCCTGATTGAAAACTTAGCTTCTTGTTTGGTAAATTGTCCAGTGATGTAAGGTTTCCCTGTTCTGTCAAACTGAAGAGTCTATACTTCTTGAAATTAGATGTGAATGCTTGTCAGGAAAAAGATTTTTGCTTCAATCTATGCAGTAAAGCAAAACAGATGTTCAGTAAGTACAAGGCAGATTTGCTTCCTGCTGACATCTGTCCTTAGCAGAAAAGTATCAGAGAAGGATTTATTATAAATTAATCATCTATAAACTCTATGGTGAACAAAAACCTTTCTTTTTCTTAGTGAATGTTTAGAGTTGGTTTCTTTGGCATCCCCATTTTCTGAAGTTGGCAGAACACCTGCTTGTCTTTTGGCACTGACATTAGATGAATGAAAGGAAAGCATTTCCAAGGTGTACTGATTGTCCAAACTGAGAAGCATAACCAGCCCCCATTCTATTACACATGTTTCTCACTTGAATTATTAGTAACAAAAAATAAAAGTAAATTTAATTTAACTGTTTAAGATGAATCCATCTACTGTGATTCATTCAATGCACAAATATATAGTGACCCTCCAAAAGTAATACTGATAGATTTAGGACATGGAACCTAAGTTATATCAAATTCTTTTGTTCATTTAGACATAACAATCTGTAGGAAATTATCTTATTTAAAATAATTCTAATTATTTTACTACAAGTGAAACAAAATTTATAGAATTGAGAATTTTGAGTAAAGCATTTAGGATTAAGATAAACCCTAAGGTTTTTTTTCTTTTTTCTATTTTTATTCTATGATATTATTTCCAGTGAATTCATAAATTACAGAACAGATTTCTTTCTCGTGTTCATCCATGAAGATTTTCTAATTTTAATTGCCCATTTGGAAAGGTAGATTTAATTTCTACAAACCCAGCTTATTACTGACTATAAATTTTACCTTTACAAGTTACAAGTTGGGTTAAAGAGAACTCTGTTTTCCTAGGGTTCAATTAGAGAGTTATTTGATTTCATTGGAATTAAGGTCAATACCTTTCTCCAGAGGTTGTCAGTATATATAGTTCACACTCCAAGATATATATGAAAAATATTAAGTTATAGAAATAATTTTGATTCTTTTATTCATAAAAATCTTTCATGATAGAAAATATTTTCAATAGTTCACACAGCTTTTACAGCAAACTGAATCTTCTGTAAAATGTTTGGAATAATTTATTACTGGTGAGGCAGCTTTCAAACACTTAAAATGATCAAGTTACCTCAGAATCAAAATGTGTTCAAATTAAACCTTTTGCAGATTCTTAAATTTCTAAGTTATGAAGGATTTTGACCTTTCATGGAATATTCTTAAATCAGTAATATACTTTATTGGAAATTTAAATAAGTAGATTAAATCAACCTTGATTTCATTGGATTTTACATCTATGGGGATTCTCAATCATCCAGATCATGCTTGTCCCAAAGATGCTTTTCAAAAGGCAATTAGACTTTTTAATTCTTTTTTTCCTTGAAAATGTTTCACTCCCCATCCAAGAAGCTTCTTCAGTTCTAATCCTATTGCCTTTTGAAAAGCACCTTAGGGGCTTACCTATTTACATATATTTAGAACGCTTTTATACCTTTTTTTTAACGAACAAATTGATTTAAGAATTGTAGAACAGTCTTTTGTCTTTAAGTTGTGGTAAATAAACATTTCCTTAAACTGAGCGGTTGTGTGTTAAATACAATTACACAACATTTTGCTTTTCTATATTACTTTATATAAAGTAAAAGATTATATAAAGTAAGTTACTTTTTATATTATTTTATATTCAGAAATAATTGGGTACAACTCCTCATAGTTTTTAATTCTGGATTTAAGACTTTCTTGATTTGGGCTTTTTCTATTATTGCAACGTTTTGGATCAAATCACATGGGATTCTTAGCACATCAACATAGTAATTACTGATTATCATCAGAGGTTTGTATGTTCTTCTAGATCAAAAGAATGCAACTCAGCCAGGTGCTTCCAGTGAAGAAAATGGTAGTTTAGAAACCAGTGATGATCTCAGATATGGCAATGCAGCTTGTTTTGAATAAAATAGAATACAGCTGGAAGGGACCTTGGAGGTGTTCTAGTCAACCCCTTGCTCAAACAGGAGAACCTATACCATCTCAGACAAGTGACTGTCTACTCTCTTCTTAAAAAATTCCAATGATGGAGGGCCCATGATTTCTGGAGGCAAGCTGTTCCACTAGTTAATTGCCTTCACTGTCTACTTAATTCCAGGTTGCTTCTCTCTGGTTAGTTTCCAACCATTTGCTCTCTGTACATTTGTATCAAGGAATTTTTCTTGCTCTAATTTAAGGAGGAAACCAGAAATTGACCCACTTGATCCTGGACTAATGCTCCTTACAAGGCAAATCACTGAAATGTAGATGTCCTTGATCAGTTGAGCTACAGAAGGGTGTCGATTTCCATCAAGTTCATAGCTGCAATGTAATCATTTTTATAAATATTAGAACTGACCTTCCTCATTTCTTTATCACTTTTTGAATGTATTCATATTTGTAGTTAAACTTTCTTTGAAAAATATAACTACTTGTCTTTGGTGACTTTTTTTGAACTATATTTAAATTGAAGTACTGGGGAATTTTTTCTTTGATGTCAAGTTTATGGCAATTCAGGAGGAGCTTTCTGAAAATATATTTTAAAAGATTGTTCTGGCATTAGCCAATTTATTCAGCTACAAAGAATGGATATATGACAAGGTCTACTATATAACTTCATATTTTTCTGCAATTAGACAAATATTTAGATATGTTTTTGTACATTTTCTAGGAAAAAAAACAAGGGATCAGGTTTTGCAATGTTATTTTGAGGCAAGATTAAAATTGATAATGTTTAGTTAATTATTTAAAAAGAGATTTCCTGCATAAGAGGAAAGATTACTTCTTGAAATATATTTTGAAACAGAAAAAGATTCCATTTTGATGAATAAAACAGAAGAAATATTTTTTTTTACAATTCAACATCAAAGATATAGACTGAATACTGTCTTTAAAAAAATGAAAAAAAAAAAAAGCAAAAATGGACCAAAATTCGATGGAGATTTTCAACAAAGATTCACAAGGACTGAACCTGACTAGAGGAACGAAGAAAGAGAAGTTTGCTTAAGAGCTATAGCTAAGGACACACTTTTTTATATAAAAAAAAATTCTATATAATTTATGACAAATTTTAAAATTAGGTATAAATGGAGCAAATGCTCCTCAAAAAAGACTTTTCGCTATTTGAAAAAATTGAAACAGGATATAATTTATTTACAAAAGACATATATAAGGAAAAACAAGTTTTGACCATATTTAATTTCTATTAAAATTATAGATCAATTTCTCTATGAATAATTATAAATTGCTCTCATTAATTTTGGCAGATAAGCTAAAAAAGTTTTCACCACAATTTATCCATTAATATGGATTTTTACCTAAAAGACAATTAAAAGATAATGTGACAACTGTGCTAGATGTAATAGGATTCATACAACAATACAATGAAAAACAAGCTGTGTTAACTGTTTTTTTTTTTAGCTGCTGAATAAATTTTTAACAATTTGGACCACTCTTTCTTGTTTAAAGTCCTTTTCTCATTTGGTGAGAAAGACATGGTTATCCTCTGTCCTCTTTGTTTATTTTGATTCTTAAATAGAGGCATTAGACAAGATGAGAAGATAATGGGCCCTAAAATTAAAAATGAGACTTTAAATTGAGAACTTTTACTGATAATTTGGTTTTGAGAGAAAAACTAAAAGGGATTTGAAAGACACTCACTCTGCTGGACCTTATTGAATGGACAGAAACAATTTCTCAGATATCCAGGTCCTATGCCATTTTTGAACCAATGCACACATCTATAATTTTGAGGACAGACTGTAAAATCACTTAATAAGTTAGAGTTTTCCTGATCACAATTTGGAAATCATAGTAACGTGACCATTTACAAACATCATTTTATCATTAAGTATACTAAATTCTTGTTCCTGGTGGTCCAATTACTACCTGCTTGACCTAATCAAAGAACTTTTTGAATAAATATTTAGCATTAATTTGAATACATCAGAAATTATGCATAATAGTGTTAATCCTAATATTAAAAATTGTATCTTTTCACTTCATTTATTTTCAATATTTGAAACAATTGCCAAAGAATCCCAGTAAGTTCATGCAAATGATTTATAGTAATTTACTTAGAAAATCAAATCAGACTTAATAAATTACTGTGAAGAATCTTTAACAATATTAGGCAGAGTAACTGTAATTCAGAAGAAATTACCTCCCTGATGTTTGTTTTTATTTCAAAATATCAATTGGTTTAGCTGATTACAATTTCTATATGTGCCTCACTAGAATTTTATTTGTAAATGGTAATGCTTACTTTCTTAAAGGAATAAAGATTTGATTATGGTGTTTACAGATATGGAAATGGCCAAGGTATGGTTTTGAAGATAATTTAGTCCATGTTCAGAAGACCTTAAAGATAAAGTATAAGGTATAGACCTTAAAGATAAGGTATAGATGATATTGCACACTCACATATCTAGATCTATTTCATCATATTACTGGCTACAAAAAAATGAAGTTCTACTTGAACTTATGGTGGGCATGCCTGTCTATAGCACAGTTTGGAAACATATATGTAAAGAAAGATCAGTATGTAAAAATATCATCTAATCTTACTTTATGCTTATTGAACATATTTACTGATATTCAAGTTTTATGCTTCCTGAGGCTTGACATACAATTACTGGTAATTAGAAGAAACTTGATACATTAAACTTTAAAATATGGTACAGTACTCTAAGGGACGTGGTGGCTCAGTGGGTTAGGATGCTGAGCTTGTCGATCAGAAGGTTGGCAGTTTGCCGGGTCGAATCCCGAGTGCCGCGTAACAGAGTGAGTGCCTGTTACTCATCCCAGCTTCTGCCAACCTAGCAGTTCAAAAGCACGTAAAAATGCAAGTAGAAAAATAGGTACCACTACGGTGGGAAGGTAACAGCGTTCCGTGTGCCTTTGGCGTCTAGTCATGCCGGCCACATGACCACGGAGACGTCCTCGGACAAACGCTGGCTCTTCGGCTTTGAAACGGAGATGAGCACCAGCCCCTAGAGTCGGAAACAACTAGCACACATGTGCGGGGGAACCTTTACCTTTACCTTGGGTAAAGGTAAAGGTTCCCCCGCACATGCGTGCTAGTCGTTTAGAGTACGTCTACAGTACTCTAAATTATGGGACATTTTAATATGTGGGGAAAAATACTTTTAATGTTAATGTTTCAAAGAGACTTATAAACACAAACATGTTTTTGCTTCCAT